>NMUG010001623.1:0-17473 GCA_002855965.1 Monotropa hypopitys | reverse complement strand
AAAGTGAATTTGGTCAGGTGTTACCATTATATGGAAAGTTCTACCGGTACAAGATGTTGTGGTATTTTCAGAACACTTTGTAAAACATTATAGTTAATAGGAGGATTGAACAATAATTGTACAGTACATGGTGAAGTTGTACCGGTACAATAAGAGCCTGATGGGGATTTTTGAGTAAGGTTCAATAATATTTAAAAATAAATGTTTTTAAGTGGGTTAAGGTTCTTTTAGACTATTTCGAGGTAAATGAACATGCTAATTCATACAAGATTGAATGTGAATAATTTTAAAAAAGTAGGTAAATGAATAATGTTTGATATGCATTAATTATTTGGAATTTGATATTGGATTATAATTACTAATAAGTTAAGGCTTGTATGTAACAGTCTAGAAATTTTAGTTATTTTTTCTTCCGTTTAAAAAAAAATAATGATTATAATTAATTAAATCTTTTTCCGGGATTTAATTTTATCGTCGTTTGATTCCCTACGGTTCAGATTTTACTCTACCGATCCTATCTGAGTGAGGCAAGTCTTGGTTTGTGGGGTTTTGTGTTCTGAGTACGAACAAGTCGTTGTGGTGGAATTTGGGTTGCGTATTGACCCTCGGGGTTTGTTTAAAAGCATTGTGGACCATTTCATTTTATTTAAATTAATTAAAGTTAATTATTTAAATAAAATTCAAAAAAAGGGGGAAAGTAATTCTGTCGGGCCCCTTCTTCCCCGAAGCCCCTGAATCGAAAATCCCTAGGGGTTTTCCCCCCATTGAAATGCCGCCTCCCTTCCCTCCTCACCCCGCACGACCTCCCATCCCTCCTCTCCTCTCACTCCGACACCGGCTCTCCTCCCTCCGGTCGCAGCTCCCCCTTCCCTCTCCATCGGTTCTCCCCTCTCTCTCTCTGTCACTCGGTTTTCCCCCTCCCTCTCACCCGCGCGATTCCCCCCCCCTCTACCACAGCACTCCTCTCTCTCCCTCTCCTCCCTCTTCACACACACACGTGTAGTGGTTGTTGTGTGTGTGTATTGGCGGCGGCGTGGTGTAGTAGTGCGCGGTGTGTATGTGGCATGGTGGTGTTGGCGGGTAGTGGAGATGGTGGTGGTCGGGTCACCTAGAGCGGGAAGTGCGATGATGTGTGGCGGCAAGAGCACCGGATAGGAGGTGGGTCGTGTCCGTTCAGTGGCATCAATGGCGGTCGGCTTAGCGGCGGCAATGGGTGTTACGAGGTGGCGAAGACTTCACGGTTGTAGTGAATGCCAGCGAAGGTTGAACGGACAATGTTGTGCGACGATTAAGACGTCGCGTCAGTGGGTAAGCTTCTGTTTCACTCTGTTTAGTGTCACGAATCGTTTACTGTCGAATATTGACTGTTTGTCGGATTCTAGGTGTCAGCCTTAGCGAGCGACGGACATGAGTGGCGCGGAACGTTCGGGACTTCGGCCACCGCTTGTGATCGCATCGACAGGTATACCGCGCACTCCTTTTAATTCTCGCAAAATCTGGATTGGTAATTTACATTGTAGGAGGTGTGGAGATAGATTCCTGCTATTGTTGTTGTTGTTGGCGCCTTCGTGCGGTTCTTCTATTTTGGGCAGGTTCATGCCGAAATTTCTAACAAATCCAGTGTCGGTGATTGTTTCAGAAACTCCAACTGAGGTAGAGTTTTGTATCCCTTTCGTTTGTCATGTTGGCACTGTTACTTCCCTCTTGTTCGTTTTATGAAATCCCGTCAAGCTTTGTATATTTGTGAAGTTAGTGTAAAGTGTGGTCGTTCACTTAAATTGGTCGCGTTGAGTTTTGTCTAGGGTCGTACATTTTCCCCTAGGACGTTGGTTGTTCGATTCCGAGTTCGATTGTGAAAAAGCCCAATTCTTGTTAAAAATTTGTCGTTGTCGTCTTATGAAATTAAATTGGGGATATTGGTTTGTTTTGGACGTTCTCGACTAGTTTGTGGGTCAAATGGTATTTTGACATGTTTTTGGCAATGAATCGAACAAAGGGAATGTTTTGTAAATAAACGGAAGTGTTTCGAAAATAATGGAATGATTTGTGAACGAACAACATGTTTTGTGAAATAAACGGAAATGTTTTGGAAATGGATATTTTGTGAATAAACAGAATCGGTTTGGAAAGGAAGTCACATTGTTTGGTTGATACGTCGACTAGGAGGTGTTGCCCTAGGTCTCACGGAATGATTGAAGGAAATGATAAAATGTGACACGTAACTCTTTACGAGGAGACTGTTTACTCTATACGAGGACTGGATACTGATGAGTGGCTATTGACTCAGGTTGCTTACCTTGTGTCATTGTTTAGAGTGGCACACGGCATTACGCAATGGAGGTTTGACTGGACCTTCCCGGTGAGCCGAGGAAAACAGGAACTACACGATAAGGGGTTGACGAGCCCTGATGCGGAACTAGTCGATACTCGATGGATTGTGATTGATATTTGCCTTGCTCCTACTAGAAGGCACGGAAGTGGAATACACGTGATACTTGGAACGTAAAAGGGAATTGGAACACATTTGTATAGCGGAAAACGAGTCTTTTATTTAGTGTGAGTCGACACTTGACACGATTCCCTTTGGCCTTGTCTAGGCAACGGTTTGGTAGATGTTGGACGTGTGGTACTTCTCTTTTGAGTCTTGGTCAGACACTGTGCTTTACTACTTTTCTTTACGATGAGTCAAATGTGGAACTTTGAAAAGAAAGAAAATGTTTTATGACATAATGATATCCCTAGCATTGCATCATTTACATTCTTTGCACTGTCACTCATGTGCACCCCAATAGTATAGACGTTTGGAGATGGATTATCTCTACCAGGCGGTCGTGCCTGACCCTCTACTTTTGTAGGACTTATCCTTTGGACTTGGAGCCGTTAGATCCTTCGCAGGACTTGAGGCTGGACCGGACTGTAGTGGTAGGTTGCCTTTACTTTCAATGTTGTACTTTTTTTTCTTTACTGTTGGCCGTCTTGTACATGATTACTTATAAAATCCTATATTGGCCTTTCTCTTTGGTTTGGGGCACCGTTGTACAGGGTTTTGTTATAAACCCTTTTTGCCTCTTTTCAGTTGTACTTCATTTCATAGCAATCATGCGTTGTAATAAGTAGTGTAATGGGTGTGTGTGTGTGGTAGTTAGTGCTTTACTCATTGTTTGGATAATCGTTACCTACATTTAACACTTCTAAAAAAAATATGTCTCAAAATTTGGGAGTGTTAGAGTTGGTATAAAAGCGCTCATTCCGACTTACCTAGGTCTTTGGGTGAGACTTTTTGTCTCAATGAGAGCACCATTTCTTTTGTGTAGCTCTGAGTGATTGCATTTAGGGTGCATGGCATGTGTATCTAGTCATTGAATGTGTGTGCATTACATGGATCTCACAAAACAATAAGTTTTTATAACTTGAAATAACAAAATGGTTTGGAAATGCGTGGTATCTACTCCTTCGAGTTGGTCTTGTTGTTATTCCTTTGGAATTTTGAGTAAATTCCCGTCTCTGTTGTGGTGACTTTTGAGCCTGTTTTGGCAATTGTTAGAGGATCCTGTCGATGTTGGACTTGTGTGTCCCTGTTATATCCTCTTGTTGGTAGTGTTGTCACCTACTCTATCGTGGTGAACTGTTTCGAGTTCCTAGTTTTTAGAGCGCGAATGAGTTCCTTCATTGGCTCTTGTGACGATTTGGCTTCTTGTTCCTCGATATCGGTCGTTGGTGGTTTCAGTTATGGCTTATCGAGCCTATGTCTTCGTAGGAAGCGAATCTTCGTTATTGTCGTCGTGGCTTTTGAGCCTATCTCTTGCAGCGGATGATGGATTTTGTGACGGTTTGTCGATGGATTCTCGTTTGCTCTCCTAGTGAGAATGAAAATTTCGCGTGCGATTGGTTAACCGTCTCTTGAGTTCTCTCTCTTGTGATTCCGGATGAACTCCTCGTGCGATATTCCTTGTAGAAGAATGTCATTTTTCTTGACATTATTGATTGGATAATCGTTCTTTGCGACTGGGAGATGGTAGTGCTCTCGCGAGTGAGCCTCAAATTCTATTTCTCTTCTGAACGTTGATCCTTGGAGTTTGTCGTTTGCCCTGTTGGCTCCGACTGTGTCCTGGTGGTCGAGTTTTGACTCCCATTCCAGTTGTGTGGTTGGCTTCTTGTTCGATAGCTTGGTTGTTGGTGGCTGTTCGCTCTTGGGATTGATTCGATCTCCCTGTCTCGTTTCGTTCCTTGTGTAAGTTGTGGAATCTCGGAATGACCTTACTTGTGGGATTGCGACTAGTGGTTGCTCTTGGTGTGTTAGCACTTAGCGGTCTAGTGGTTGTGACTTCTTTGGGAAGTAAGGATGTCTCGGTATAGTAAGACCTTGTAGTGGCAGAGATTGTGTGTGACTCACTTGGGACGTGAAGTATATTATTAGGTTCTCCTTGCGGGCTAGTGCCAAGTAGTCGATGTTAGTGGTGGTAGTGCTTTACCCTTCCTTGATGCGAGAGTTGAGTTTGGCTTGTGGTTTGAGGTTCTTTGAGGATTTGTGTTAAACTTATTGCCTTGCGGTTGCAGTACTTCTTGGTTGATTGAGAAGGATGAAAGAGTTTAAGTGTGGTATCTTGTTCTTGTGGTAGCCCTAAGTTGTGACTTAAAGTCTTACGAGATGGACTGAGTTGTGTAGGTCCACTGATGGTTAGGTGGTTACTTGATCATTTGGGTATTTGGTTAGCCGGTTGTGTCGGTGATTGGGTTGTTTGGTTAATTGGATTGTGGAATAACTTGAGAAATAGCCTTGTGTTGAAATTGTCTCAATTGGTTGTTGGGCTTGTTGTGTGAATTGAGTGTTAGACCTCCTTTTGAGGTGCCTTGGTGTTTGTCGATGAGTTGTCGTTGTTGTAGTTATGTTATGAGATGGGAAAGTGGTTTGAGGATTTTAGTTCTCTCTTGATGTTTTAGAGTGATAGCGCGTGTGTGACTGTCTTGTGGTTCTTCCTAGAAGCGGCATTTGGGTTCTTGCCTTATTGGATGATAATGTAAAGAGTAAATGATTTTGGATTAAGAGATAGAAGTGTAGTGACCTTGTTTGGTGACTTAGAGTTTAGAATGCAGTGTTGGTTGAAGTCATTATTTTGCTAGAGATAAATGGTTTGGATTGATGACTTGAGGTGTCATGTATCTTGCGTGATATTTGGAGACAAGAATAGAGTTTGCTTTCTCATTTGGGCATAAGGTTGTAGGAGGCGAATTATGCTTGGGTATTCCTTTTGACTTCGTCTTGGCGGTGATGTGTTGTTTGTCTCGCGCGTATGGGTTTATCTACTTCGTAGAACTTGTTGTCGGGAATCGTATCCCTGCTTGTTGCACTCTTGTCTCGTGGGTTGCCTTCTAATGTTTGTTCTTGTTCGCCATGTTTTCGTGTGAATCCATATTGTTGTCGTATCTGTTGGCGTCGTGTCCTTTTGCATTTGGACACTTCTGTTCTGCGATGTTGTCCGTCTTCGGAGCTCTTGTTTGAGAGTGTGTTATGGGATTGGCTTGTGGTCGGTGTGATCAGTGAGACAAAGTTACATTTGTGTTGTGCAGCTGTGTTGCGAGTGTTGGGTAGAATATGTGTGTCTCTTTGAAGTTGACTACACCGACTTGAATAGTGGTGATGTTGGCGCGACCGGTGTGCGTAGTTTGTGTCATGTGGTGTAGGAATGAACATGAAGGATTGTTTTGAGAAGGTGACTGGCTAGCACATCTCAAATCAAACTTGTTAGTCATTCTGGTACTGCGCTAGGTGTGTGTGGATTGGTTTGTGAGATTTTGATTGTTCAGTTCTTCTTTTGGTAGCGTTGTGGTCGTTTGGTGTGATTCGGGTGGCAGGGTTGTTGTGTGACCATCCCTTGCGGGTTGTCTTATTTTCAAATCCTGCGTCTTATCAGTTGGATTGTTCCTTCCTTGTTCGGGAACCTATTTCGGGATCGTTTTGCACGTTCGTGGTGTTAAAGTCGTTGTGGACTTCTCTGCGGTAGTAGAAAACCACTCTTTTATTTTTCTAAAATTTTTAGAAAAATATTTGAAAAAATTAGAGTATCTGTATCGTGTCCGTGTCGTATTCGTACTGTATCCATGTATCGGTACCGTACCGGAGTATCCTCGTCGTATCGGAGTGTCCTAGGTGTATTTTTTTCCGTACCAGTGTGTGCTCGGCGTGTCCTAGGAGTATCCTTGGTGTGTCGGAGTATCCTAGGAGTATCCTTGTTGTATCGGCATATCCTTACCGTACCGGTGTGTCCTCAGCGTATCCATACCGTATCCCCTCGTATCCGTGCATTTCGATACTCGGAAATTTTCCCGGTATGTCCACATTGTATCGTGGTATGTTCTAGAATTTTCTGGAATTTTTCTGAAATTTTTCGGGGCGATATTCTTGTGGTTTAACCTCCGTATCGTGTTCTTGTTCTAAAATGCGCATTTCTTGCCTATTGATCGGTTTGGGAACCTATAGTTGTGCGGGAACCATTTCTTTGGAAACTCTTGACTCTGTCGAGGACGGTGTTGTTTGTATAATATCAGTTTTTCTTTGGCATGTTGTTTTGCGACGTACTCCTTACGTTGCGGTGTGTTATGCGTTTAAGGAGGTTTGCGGTTTGGTCAGTTTGCGGTTGTTGTGGGGCATTGTTTTGGGTGAAACTGTGGTCGATCGTGGATCTCTTTGGCATTGTTTATTTGTTGGTGGAGTTGTTTCGGTTGATAACCTCCCTATCGTTGTTGCTGGTTCTCGTCGCAAATTTATCCAAGCATTTGGTACTTTTGAGCATTATCCTCCTCGTCGTGGCGTGGTTCGATTCTTCTACCTTGGAAATTTCGAGGACAAAATTTTTGTAGGGAGGATAGTTTGTAACAGTCCGGAAATTTTTGTTATTTTTTCCTCCGTTTCAAAAAAAATAATGATTATAATTAATTAAATCTTTTTCCGGGATTTAATTTTATCGTCGTTTGATTCCCTACAGTTCAGATTTTACTCTACCGATCCTATCTGAGTGAGGCAAGTCTTGGTTTGTGGGGTTTTGTGTTCTGAGTACGAACAAGTCGTTGTGGTGGAATTCGGGTTGCGTATTGACCCTCGGGGTTTGTTTAAAAGCATTGTGGCCCATTCAATTTTATTTAAATTAATTAAAGTTAATTATTTAAATAAAATTCAAAAAAAGGGAAAGCAATTCTGTCGGGCCCCTTCTTCCCCGAAGCCCCTGAATCGAAAATCCCTAGGGGTTTTCCCCTCATTGAAGTGCCACCGCCTTCCCTCCTCACCCCGCACGACCTCCCCTCCCTCCTCTCCTCTCACTCCGACGCCGGCTCTCCTCCCTCCGGTCGCAGCTCCCCCTTCCCTCTCCCTCGGTTCGCTCCTCTCTCTTTGTCACTTGGTTTTCCCCCTCCGTCTCACCCGCGCGATTCCCCCCTCTCTACCGCAACACTCTTCTCTCTCCCTCTCCTCCCGCTTCACATACACACACGTGTAGTGGTTGTTGTGTGTGTGTATTGGCGGCGGCATGGTGTAGTAGTGTGCGGTGTGTATGTGGCATGGTGGTGTTGGCGGGCAGTAGAGATGGCGGTGGTCGGGTCACCTAGAGCGGGAAGTACGATGATGTGTGGCGGCAAGAGCACCAGATAGAAGGTGGGTCGTGGCCGTTCAGTGGCATCAATGGCGGTTGGCTTAGCGGTGGCAATGGGTGTTACGAGGTGGCGAAGACTTCACGGTTGCAGTGAATGCCAGCGAACGTTGAACGGACAGTGTCGCGCGATGATTGAGACGTCGCGTCAGTGGGTAAGCTTCTGTTTCACTCTGTTCAGTGTCACGAATCATTTACTGTCGAATATTGACTGTCTATCGGATTCTAGGTGTCAACCTTAGCGAGCGACGGAAATCAGCGGTGCACGACATTCGGGACTTCGGCCACTACTTGTGGTTGCATCGGCAGGTATACCGCGCACTTTTTTTAATTCTTGCAAAATCTGGATTGGTAATTTACGTTGTAGGAGGTGTGGAGATAGATTCCTACTATTGTTGTTGTTGTTGGCGCCTTAGCGCGGTTCTCCTATTTTGGACAGGTTCATGCCGAAATTTCTAACAAATCCAGTGTCGGCGATTGTTTCAGAAACTCCAATTGAGGTAGAGTTTTCTATCCCTTTCGTTTGTGCTGTTGGCACTGTTACTTCCCTCTTGTTCATTTTATGAAATCCCGTCAAGCTTTGTATATTCGTGAAGTTGGTGTAAAGTGTGGTCGTTCACTTAAATTGGTCGCGTTGAGTTTTGTCTAGGGTCATACGTTTTCCCCTAGGACGTTGGTTGTTCGATTCCGAGTTCGATTGTGGGTCAAATGGTATTTTGACATGTTTTTGGCAATGAATCGAACAAAGGGAACGTTTTGTAAATAAACGGAAGTGTTTCGAAAATAATGGAACGATTTGTGAACGAACGACATATTTTGTGAAATAAATGGAAATGTTTTGGAAATGGACATTTTGTGAATAAACGGAATCGGTTTGGAAAGGAAGTCACATTGTTTGGTTGATACATCGACTAGGAGGTGTTGCCCTAGGTCTCACGGAATGATTGAAGAAAATGATAAAATGTGACACGTGACTCTTTACGAGGAGACTGTTTACTCTATACGAGGACTGGATACTGATGAGTGGCTATTGACTCGGGTTGCTTACCTTGTGTTATTGTTTAGAGTGGCACACGACATTGCGCAATGGAGGTTTGACTGGACCTTCCCGGTGCACCGGGGAAAACAGGAACTACACGATAAGGGGTTGACGAGCCCTGATGCGGAACTAGCCGATACTCGATGGATTGTGATTGATATTTGCCTTGCTCCTACTAGAAGGCACAGAAGTGGAATACACGTGATACTTGGAACGTAAAAGGGAATTGGAACACGTTTGTATAACGGAAAATAAGGCTTTTATTTAGTGTGATTCGACACTTGACACGATTCCCTTTGGCCTTGTCTAGGCAACAGTTTGGTAGATGTTGGACGTGTGGTAGTTCTCTTCTGAGTCTTGGTCAGACACTGTGCTTTACTACTTTTCTTTACGATGAGTCAAATGTGGAACTTTGAAAAGAAATAAAATGTTTTATGACATAATGATATCCCTAGCATTGCATCATTTACATTCTTTGCACTGTCACTCACGTGCACCCCAATAGTATAGACGTTTGGAGATGGATTATCTCTACCAGGCGGTCGTGCCTGACACTCTACTTTTGTAGGACTTACCCTTTGGACTTGGAGCCGTTAGATCCTTTGCAGGACTTGAGGCTGGACCGGACCGGACTGTAGTGGTAGGTTGCCTTTACTTTCAGTGTTGTACTTTCTTTTCCTTTACTGTTGGCCGTCTTGTACAGGATTACTTATAAAATCCTATCTTGGCCTTTCTCTTTGGTTTGGGGCACCGTTGTACAGGGTTGTGTTATAAAACCCTTTTTGCCTCTTTTCAGTTGTACTTTATTTCATAGCAAGCATGCATTGTAATAAATAGTGTAATGGGTGTGTGTATGGTAGTTAGTGCTTTACTCACTATTTGGATACTCGTTACCTACATTTAACACTTCTCAAAAAAAAATATGTCTCAAAATTTGGGAGTGTTACATTGTACATGTGATAATGCAATTTCTCCAAAGGTGCGACGATATTACCATTACCACTGTTTAGCGGTGTTGATGAGTGTGATATGATACCTTAAATGCACAATGTAACATCCTGTAATTTCAAAACATTTTTTTGAAAATAGAATATCACACGACAAGCTAACTACAATCATAACAATCCCCATAATATATGATGAGAGTGCATAAAATAAACCACATCGAAGTCATAATGTAACATCCCAAACCAAATATCCTCAACATATAAGCGAAAATAAAAATTTCTTTTTCCATTAAACAAAACAACCACATAAATTCAAAAGTACCAAAAAGATATCTCCATCACATACTCCTGAAATAAAAACCTCAAGTGCAACTAACCAAGATAAAGAAAACAAAAGAGAAGGATCCACAAGTCCCTCAAATGGCAAGCCTAAAATCTCAAAATTATAATGAAGTTTTGAACTAAAAGGAAAACAACTAACAATACTGCTCCGCTATTACATCTCCAACATGAACCTTTGCTAATGAATGATATGCAAACCCTCCACGTCTTGTAGTGGACCGCTAACTCCGCTACCTGATTTCCAAGCACAAACAGGAAACCAGAGTGTGAGATAAAGAATTTCAAGTTCCAAAACAAATAGGTTTTTTCTTTGAAAATAAAACACTTGGGTGTAGCCCATCATTGAAATCTCTTTTGGCTGAATCCCATCTTTTAAAACAAATGTTTTTGGCCGAAGCCTACCTTTAAATAAATGGCCGGAGCCCACCTTTAAATGAATGGCTGAAGCCCACTTTTAAACGAATTTAGTGTGTCCCTCGCACCTTTGGCATTGAGCCGAATGCCCGAAGGCCATCTTTATAATTAATGCCCGAAGGCCACCTTTAACAATAGTAAATAAGAGTGTACTATTGAAATAATGTATTTCATTACACTCACCTTGGTTGTTTAGGAAGATTTCACCTTTAATTTTCCAGTGCTTTTTGATTCGCCGAATTCTTTCCTATCACAATTCCACAAATCAATATATATGGCATAATTAAAGAAACTGAATAGGAGATGTGCAATTTAGTGGGAAACTAACACCATAAGTCCATGTATCCCCAAATACACTAACTCAATCTCCAATTTAAACCCTATGCCCATACATGCATGAATTCAATTTGGGTTCAACTTGCCTTATGCACGCATCATGATTTTATCAAATGATAAATGACATATATTCCCAGTCCCATTACATTTTCACACCTAACCCTACCAAACATACAATGAACATGCATTCATCCCCACACACAACCCGGAACCCACATACCCACATGAAACCCAATCATGAATTTACATTGAATCCTCGAGGAATTTTTTAATCTGCATGGTTTTCACGAATCGGAACTTTACAGGTATTTATATACAAAATCTCAAGAAGACACGAATACCACACTCCACTCATGCATTTCTCTACATGAAATTGGTAGATCCGACCATTATACTACACATACTCAACATATGAACTTACCACATGAACTTAACCCAAAAGTTATGACACAATAGGAAGAGAGTTCATAAAATGCAAAGAATTGAAGGACTTACCAAGAGCTATGAGTCAAGAGGAGATTAATCACAAAAATCCTTCAAATCACCTTCAAAAATGGAGTTTTCTTCAAGGAACTTCTCACCCTATAGTTTTCTCTCAAGGGTTAGAGGCATAAAATGGAGGCCAAACCGATTGTGTTTAGCCCTAATACGATTTAGGTTAATTAGG
This sequence comes from Monotropa hypopitys, assembly GCA_002855965.1. Lineage (NCBI taxonomy): Eukaryota > Viridiplantae > Streptophyta > Magnoliopsida > Ericales > Ericaceae > Monotropa > Monotropa hypopitys. The sequence continues at coordinate 6,088 of NMUG010001623.1, read as the reverse complement.
AGGCATTTGGAAAGTAAAAACCCCGATTTGCCCTTTTAAAATTTCAATTCCTGACTCAGCTCGTCTAGACAAACCTCATCCTCGTCTAGACCACCGACTTCGTCTAGACGGGCCAGACCCTTCATCCGGACCACCTTCCTATTTCAGTAAAAACACCTCCCTAGAAACATTGTCTAGACGGCCATCACCCCTGGTCTGGACGAGACAGCGGCAAACTAAAAATCACATTTATGGACACCTTGCCTGGACGACCACTATTCTTGGTCCGGACGAGCCATATAGATTTGCCACTAAAACACTTCCAAACTCTCACCCACCCTCCAAACTCCAACTCAAACACTTACCCAACATTCTAGATATCAAATTGGCATTCTAAGGCCGCTCTATGATCTTCCCAAGTCCTTATACACTTTCAAATACAATTTCATTAACTTAGGTGATACACTAATCATCCGAATAATCATAACTTCTAATTCCTATCCTTAAATTATCATAGGACTCACAACAATATTCTAACTCTAGGATCCTCAATGTCCTTACTCAAAAGGTCTAATAAGATTAACAAGAATGTGTTTATACACATCATACCATGATAGGACGAGGTTTAAAACATGCACTCTATAAACACCATGATCCTTTCCAAAATTCAAACAAATTTATTTACAAAGGAAAACTATTATTTAAATAAGGGGACAAGTATTACAACTCACCCCCCTTAGGAGATTTCGTCTCTGGAATCACAAATTTACCCAAAAACAAATGTGAATGATCCTTCCGCATGCTATCCTCGCCTTCCCATGTAGCTTTCTCAACTCCATGATTCCGCCACAAGAATTTGACCCAACGAACCAGCTTAGAGCGTAAGACTTGCTCCTTGTGGTCTAGAATCTTCACCGGTCTTTCCTCATAGGATAGATCTTCATCCAATTCTAACAGCTCCACTTCTAATACATGAGTTGGATCATTCATGTATTTTTAAAGCATGGACACATGAAACACGTTGTGAAGTCAATACAACTCCACCGATAATGCCAATCTATATGTTGTTGCCCCCACTCTATCCACAATCTCATACATCCCAATGTACCTCAGTGCTAACTTTCCTTTACCCTTGAATCGAACAACCCCCTTCTATAGAGAAACTCTCAAGAATACATAGTCACCCATATTAAACTCTAATTCTCGCCACCTATTATCTGCATAACTTTTCTGATGGCTTTGTGCTATCCGTAACCTTTCTCTAATAATCTTGACTCTTTCTGAAACCACTTGAATTAATTCAGGACCCAAAATTTGGCATTGCCCAACCTCACTCCAACAAATCGGAGTCCTACACTGTACAATGCCTCAAAAGGTTCCATACTGATGCTACTTTGAAAACTGTTATTATATACAAATTCAATCAATGGCAAGTAGTCCTGTAACGGTTCATAAATTTAGAAAATAATTATCGGGAATATATTTTTATAAACAACGAAAATAAAAGATTTTATTTATTAAAATATGAAGGTTTGGGGTTCTATGAATGATAATATAGTGGTTTGGGGTAGTGGGGATCCCCGGTTTGTAGTTTGCATTGTTTTGGGTGGTTCTGGCAATGTGCCGAGAGCCTTCTAGGCCAACTACGACCCCAAAATATTCAGATAATTAATCGATGATATTTATGAGAGTTGTTGAGAATTTCATTTGGAAATTAACGCAACTTGAATCGTCTCAATCGGAGTTCGTACGAAGAAGTTATGCCCGATATTCTCGGCTGCAGTCTCAGTGTTAGGATTGAGTGTTGCGTTACTGGTAACCCATTTTGTTGCATTACCGGTAATGGGTATCTTGAATGGCCAACTGAGAGTTGCATTACCGGTAATGCGTTCTGCGAGGATTTCTGGCAGCTTAAGTAAGGGGCATTTTGGTCATTCCCAGGGGCGTATATATGCATATTTTTCGTGTAATGGGTTATCCAAACCCATTTTTGGAGCCTCCTCCCCCCTTCTTTCTCACGTAAGTCTCTCTTTCTCTCTTCTCTCCCTTACTCCTTTGAAGTAATGACATTCACAAATGTTGGAGAGCTCGTCAAGGGCTACGAGGTGACGTGCTTGGATCATTCATGTACGAAGGATCCCTTACCTAGGGATTTCGTGGCTTAGAGCTTTCTGGTGGGTAAAATCTCTCCTCCTCCCTTGTATGTGTGTGCGATTGTTTTTATTTTGGTCATTTTGATGGTTATGTGTCTAGATTCCTTGGGTGGTAAATGGAGGTCTTGGGTTGTGTTGTGGTGGAACATTGGTGGTTGTGTGGCATAGGAAAGTTCTATGGAGTTCAAATAAGTAATTATTAAATTTATGCCCACTATGTGTTTGATGAAATGTCCAAGTAGGTTATGGACCAAATTAATGGAGTCCTTGAGTTGTATTGAGGTCAATTGGGCTTGTGTGTAACCATAGAACAATATGAGCATTAGGTGTTTGATGAAAGGCATGAATGGGTCTTGAGGTTGAATTGTGGTTGTGGGAAGTTTAGGGAATTCCGTGGTGTCATGAAGTGGCCTTAGGATCCTTGAGTTGTAATCGAGTCGAGCTTTGGGGCAATATGATGATAGGTTGTCTTAGAACCTATGTATGGATTAATTATGCGATAGAAGACTTAGAGGGCAATGTTGGACCCTTAAAACTTATTGGGCACCTAGTGTTCGATAAATTTCCAATAGTGGTCATTGAATCAAATTAAGGTATACATGACTTGCCTAAATGTCTCGAGTAGGAACCGTAATGTTGGGATGGTTATAGGATCCCTCTTGTACTCTTGATGTATTGACTTAGTCGGGAATCCGATTGGCAAGGAATTGAGAAATAAGGTAACCCCTCATGTTGTTGACATCGATTTGGGATCTCCCTCGACACCGTCAAGGTGGGGAATGTTAGAGTGGTTAGTTCACACCCCCTTGGTCTCTTCAAGGTTGGGTGTTCGTCCTAAAACACTTAGTTGGAGGTAAAGTGACGTGTTTGATTGTCTCCCTTGGTTTGGCCAAGGTTGAGTTGTTATTGGAAGAAGTCAACTAATGAATCCAATATACCTAATGAACATCAAATAGGGAGGATGTGCCCTACGAGGGCTACTCATACCAAATCTTGAATGCTTCACTCTTGACCCACAAATATAACGGAATCAACCGGAAATGGAATCACTTAATGACATAGAATCAAAGGGTAACTTGGCCCTCCTAATAAATTGGGGAACGACGGACTATTTGGCGTGAATGGACTTATGACAGGATTCCCTGGATGGTTGCACCATCCATGACATTGTGCACAATGGGAATGTACTTATGATGGGATTCCTTGGATGACCGCGCCACCACGTTGAGCACAATGGGGGTAGCATAGCCCTCCCAACGAGTTGGGGAATGACGGACGGAAAGGATAGTGTGTTGACAAGCCACTATACCGGACCCACTTAAATATGATACGAACATCGAATATGACAAAAAGAAAAACGATAGGATAAATCAAGAATGGACTTACGATGGGATTCTTGGATTTATCCATATGGCAATGTTTGGAAACAACCCTCAATATGATAAAAAGAAAATAATAGGATAAATCAAGAATAGACTTATGATGGGATTCTTGGATTTATCTATGTAATAACTTTATGGAATGATTCTCAGATACAATGAAAAGAAAATGAAAGGGTAAATTGTAACGACCTGAATTTCCATTCCTTTTAAAATTCGATTTTTTGAAGGAATAAAATATAATTCGTTGAACCTTGGAATATTTGAGATCTTGGAAAGGTTGGGTGGACCATGAGAAGGAGTCCATTGTAGGTTAATCCTCCCCAACACAAATTTCATTCTTATTCAGATCATTGAAGATTGAGTTCGTTCATCGTTTGTCGATCATTTGTTGCGTTTGTGACCTCGAGGAAGGTCAAGGGATAGCCTTGAAATGTCATTTCGGTGTCTAGAATGTTCGGGAGGTGTCGTTGGATGGTTTAGGAGGGCTTGGTGCTTTTTCTTCGCATTTCGAAGATTTTCTGCAAGCATCGTCCGGACCACGCTTGAGGTTCGTCCGGACGACGAGTCCCGAAAATATAATTTTCGTTTCAAGAGGTTTTGTCCGGACCACACTTTTCCTTCGTCCGGACGACGGTAGCAGAATAAGATTTTTGGGTTCAGGAGGGTTCGTCCGGACCATGGTTGGTCTTCGTCTAGACCATGGGGTTTCGTCCGAACGACCGTGACTTTCATCTGGACGACAGTTGGCTGAAATGCGCGATTTGTCTATTTTAAATGAGGGGCATTATGGTCCTTTCACCACTAAGTCGTTCCCAACCCCACAAATTTGGTTTGGGGCTCCTTCTCCTTCATTTGGAAGCCTAAAGCTTCTCTCTCTCTCCTTCCATCCATGGAAGCTCTCATCTCTCTCCTCTCTATCTCTACCTTCCATGGCTCCAATGGAGATTTTCAAACAACAAACATTGTTCTACTCCTCAAGGGCTCTCCATTGAGCCCAATATCTCCTCCATCTGTCCAAAGTTCGAAGTTAGGAGCTTCATGAAGATTCTTGGATCAAGAAATGGTTAGAAGGAACGTTGCTCCCCTTGGCAAGAGCTATCCGGCAACCCACTTGGCGAATCCATCCGTCGAGATTTTAGATTCCGGTGACTTTCCGGCGAGGAGCTATGGAGATGCGGTCTTGAGGAACATTGAAGAGGATGAGGCGATCTACGCGGTGGCGGGTTTGGTTTGCGGCGACATTTTCTGGCGACTTTCCGGTGACTACTCCGGCGATTGCTCCGGTGGGTAAATTCTTGATTCCTATCAAATATGTGCATGTGTGTGTGATTTCCATATTCGTACTAAGATTCGCATAAAATTGTGATCGTATAATATTTGGGTTTAGGATGGAAATCCTCCGATAGAATCATACGAACTTGGGTTGGTGTCACGAGTGTTGAATTGTTGATATGAAATTGGTCGGTCACCCATAAATTTATAGACGCCATATGTTCGATAAAATCACTTAGCAAATTGTAAATGGGCTTCTGGAAGAATTTGACCTCGTTGAATAAGCCGTTAGACTTGGGTTGAGCCGCGATGGGTTGAGAGTCACCAATTAATAAATGTGGACCCTTTTAGGTAAACCGTAAATGAAATTGTGGCGACTTTACTTGATTGTGGTGAGACTTGAATTGGGAAATCATTGATCAGGTCGTGTCAAACGGGGCTCACATACCTTACAAGATACGCGTACTAAGAACTTACTCATAAATCCTTGAATGATACATATAGACGGAATTGAGGTCAAAGGGTGGCATTGGATAAAATAGTGATCCTATTGGTTGTGTGAAGTCTAACTTGGCATCGCCAAGGTCGAAGACATGAACTCACCCACTTACCTGTAGAGTATGAATTTGAAGCGGGTGGTCGAACTTGATGGCCACCCCGAATCGAACAACCTTATGGGTTGCATCCTTTGACATGGTTAAGGTTGAGCTTATGATGTGAAATCCGGTGAGAGGTGTAATTATTCAATGAACTTACAAAATAGAGGATGTGCCTACCAAAGGCTACTCGTGTACTATCTCGAACCTATCACCTCTAAATGAAAGATGAAAGTAAGAGCGATGACTTCCGTGTGCATACTACCATTGGCTAGGGGATTAGAGGTGGATAATAGGGAACACTAGCTTGGCTAGGGATCATGAAACATGAAACACTAGCGTTGGCTAGGAGAAATGCAAATGACATAATGAAATGGAACGAGAAAGACTAGCATTGGCTAGGGAGGCATATAAAATACAACACACTAGCGGTGGCTAGGAAAAGAGTAAAAAGCAACATACTAGCCTTGGCTAGGAAACGTGAATGATAGTAACGTAACAACTTGATATTATGAACGATGCGACCAATGCGATCTACTAGCCGTGTCTAGGACATATCTTTACTAGCCGTGGCTAGGAATATTCCGATAGGGATTCTTGATACGATATACGAGAACGGACTTATGATGGGGTTCTCGGGATGGTCGCTCCATCCACGACATTGTGCACAATGGGGGTTACTTGGGCCCTCCCAACGTTACTTGGG
>NMUG010001622.1:0-17473 GCA_002855965.1 Monotropa hypopitys | reverse complement strand
AGATGATGAAGAAGAAGAAGGCAGGGGGTGGGGTTGGTCTTCTCAAGATTTGGAAAGAAGAGGAAAATCAAACCTGCAACACCAAAATTGCTAGGAATCGAAGTAGTCAAAACTTGATTTAAAATTCTGCTTATGTATGTATATAAACTAGTATGGATTCGGAAGGGATTTAGAAATTACTAAAAATCGAATTCAAAAAAAACCCAGAAGAATATCAAACAGAAGAACCGGTCATGGCACCGGGCTGACCACTGGTGCCACCGATGGTGCAGCTGGTACAGGCCCCGGTGCAGGGATTAGTTGGGAAAAAATTGGGGAAATGTTTAAAAGGTCACGTAACCATATATATGTGATAAAATTAGAATTTAAGGAGTGTTAATCAGGAATTGTTTTGGGCAGGTGGAGGAGAAGATCTCAATCTGGGGCATCACAAAGAGTATAACCCCTTTAAGGGGAGTTGGTGAGTTTACTAGTTATTTTAAATATTGCTTTAATTTATTTAAATATGGAAAGCATGCTTAAGTTGCTAACAAATTGTGATGTGAGAGCCGATTTAGAAGCATGCTAGGTGGGAGGAAATGTGGAGTTTTATGCTTTATATTTAGGCATGACATATTGTGGCTAGTGTTAGTTGGGTTTCTTATTAGCAAGCACATTGTAGTTGGATGATTATTTGTTTACATAAGAGCATGGTATGTCTTAATGTGGGACGTAGGGGGATCATTTGCATGTTAGAAAGTGTGTGGTACCTCTTATGTCAATTTGAGAATTGTATGCTTAACTTAGAGGCATGTGCAGTCTTGTGTGCAATGTGGAGTTATTGTTTTATATAATAACCATGTTGTCTCCTTTGAGATTAGTTGGGGTTATGGGCCTATAAACAAGTATGCTATATCCTAATGTGAAAGATAGAGAGTTTATTACATAAATACAAGTAAGAAGTATCAATTATGGGGAAAACGTGGATCATTAGCATAATTTAAAAGCATAGTGTGATTTAGTCATTAAAAGTGTGGATTTGAAATGAAACAGGGAATAGAAATCCTAAGGTCTAAATGGGAATTCAGTAGATATTTAATAAGATGGAAACAAGGGGAATAAGTGAAGGGAGAAATGATAGAATTATCATAAAAGAATAAAAAAGTATTTTGAAGTAAGTTAGAAATGAGATTGGTGAGTAAAAGAGGAGTTGGTAATCAAAAGAAGTAATAAAAACCGTATGATTGAGGATATGAGAAAGAAATGGAGATATGGAAATAAGGAAAAAGAGAAGGTATGGAAAAGAGTAAAAGGGGATGGATGAATAGATCCGATTAGATCCTTACCACTGGGGTAGATAATCGAATGGATATAAGAGATTAGACTCTTACCACTGAGGTAGATAATCGGGTGGATATATGAGATTAGACTCTTACCACCGGGGTAGATAATCTGGTAAATATATGAGATTAGACCTTTACCATCGGGGTAGATAATAGGGTGGATATATAAGATTAGACCCTTAACACGGGGTAGATAATCGAGTGGATATATGAGATTAGACCCTTACCGCCGGGGTAGATAATCAGGTGAATATATATGATTAGACCCTTACTACTGGGATAGATAATCGAGTGGATATATATGAGATTAGACATTTACCATCGGAGTAGATAATCGGGTGGATATACATGATTAGGCCTTTACCACGGGGTAGAGAATCGAATGGATATGGATGGGAATGAGTAGACCCTTGCCACGGGATAGAGAATCGAGTGGGTATGGATGGGGATGTGTAGACCCTTACAACAGGGTAGAGAATAGAGTGAATGTTTGAGAAAGGGTTAAATAACAAGGATCTTTTATTCCATCCTATGAGATGATGATGATGAGATGTAGCTATGGACCCTAGGTGAATCCTATAAGGATATAATGGAATAGACAATGGAAATTAAAGGAAAAGAAAGGAAATGATAAGGAATGGGAAAGAGATGATAAGAAGAAGATCAGAAGGGAAGAAAAGTACTGGAAAAGGGCAAGTAAAGTGGAAAAGAGAATCGCTAAAGATAGGTTACGAAGTAGAAATAATATGAGATATAATGATTGAGGTATAGTGGGAATGGTGGAGTGATAGGAAAGAGGTAAAAAGTAAGATGATAATAGGATATGAAATGGCTAGAACATTTTTAATTGGAGTATAGATAAAAATAGGGAGTTGGAATATATAAAGAGAAGATATGAATAAAGGATATAAAAATATATGATTTTTATTATGAAATTCATAAAAGAGATTTTATGGCATTGTCTATCACTATTGGGCTAGCCATGATTGTGAATTTCATGGGGTCGTCACATGCCATCATATCACGATAGTAGTAGCTTCACGTTAATGTTGAATGTAGAGAATTTATGGTATCACATGATGTAGTTGGATATTTCCTGTTGATAGCATATTGAATTCACAGTTGGGATATTTATGCTTCGACCATCCATGTTGTTATCACGTGTTGCCATAGTATGGTAGTCATAGTTTCTCATTGGGATTGGGCATGGATTTTACCTATCACATGTTGTTATTTGATATATCGCTTAGATATCATTGTTGGATTATTTGTGGTTTGACATTCCATCTTTATATCACATATCATTATCACTTGTAGTAGCATCTGTTTATTTCAAATTATTGCAATGTAATTTAACTAATAAACTCCTGGATTTTCTTTGTTTTATTACATTGTGAAATCCAGATTGGGATAGCTAGCATTGGTCAACTACAGTATCGGAGCTGGGAGCTTATTGGAGGAATTTCTGGTAGTCATTAGTCTTTACTATTTGTTCATATTCTTCTTGTTATTATATTGGGTGTTTGGAAAATCTGTGATATGTCAGTTTGCCTTATGGGTAAAAAAAATTAAAAGAGGAAAGAGGATTTATTGCATCATAATATTTGGCAAAAGATGTGGACATTTATTTGTCATAGTGGCATTTCCAATTTATTCACGTTACGGTGTCCGTGCAGGCATTTATATTGTCGTGTCGGACTGGGCGTGACATCCAAAAGCCTGTGATTCTCTTCTAGGTTATGAGCTGCGGTACAATGGGGATAAACAGATACCCCAAGTTACTATTGCGGCAACAGGACCTAGCTCCATTCCTATAGGTATTCCTATTTCTCCCTTTTCCCGCACTGATCCTGCTCGAGGTGAGCATTCTGCGGACCCAATTGACCTAGAAATTGACCGGGCTACTAACTCACCCCTTCCTGAGCAAGAAAAATCTGATTCTGTAGATCGTCTTTTTGAAGAAGGCGTTGCTCCTCGTGATCTTCCTTCCTCTCCTTCTCTTGAGTGTTAGAGAATTTAAAGAAGCCTCTTCTTTTTCCGACTATAGTCCAGACAATTCGGACATTGCATCTAAGGATTTTGACATTGTTTGACTTGCTTATAAAAAAAGTCCTTAAAATCTTCTACTCAAATCTCTAGGACTGAGACTTCACAAGAACCCCCTGTTTTGCCACCAATCTCTGTCATTCCTCCCCCAGCCATTCCTTCTGCTACTGCTTCCACCCCTTCCATTGCTCCTTCTGTTGCTCCCACAGCCCCCACCATTCCCGCCCAGGATCCTCCTAAGAGATCCAAACGCCAAGGGGTTGTGGTGACTGTATCCCATGACCTTCTTCCTCCTAAGCGGGTAAGGACTGCTTTGGAAAAAGGAAAACAGACTGTCCCTGAACAATGGATGTCCGATCTGGACAGAGATGACATGCCAATGAATGTGGATGACCAGGTAATGAGCTCCCGGACATCCATGGCCTTAATAAAAGCTCTACTTCTTCCTACTGACATTTTTGGAAGTTTAAAAGTTTTTCTATCCTTTCCTTGCTTTCCTTTATTTGACCTCTGATTCCTTCCGTAGGCTTGCTAGAAGATGTACAGGTCTGCACAAAAAGTGTGCAGCTTGAACTCTCTCACATCCAGCTAGAGCAAAAACTGAAGACAACCATGTCCAACAACAAGAAGTATCAGGACAAGGTGGCCAAAATAGAAGCTCAGCTGGTCGTTGCACAGGAAGAGGTGTCCTCGGCAAAAAAATAGACCGAGGCTATTTGGGCTGAATCTGTTTTTGAAATGAAAAAGTGCACAGACTTGCTTAAGGAAGAGAAAAAGTAGTCTTTTGACTTGCACTTAAAGCTGGAGTCTGGCCTAATTGAAATTGAGCAGCTAAAAAAGGATGTTGAGACTGCAAATGTTGTTGTTGCCGCAGTGGATGCTGCTCGGGAAGAAGGTAGGGAGTCTGGGTTTGAGGCTTGCAAAGCCACATTCATTCACCGGCTTCCTACTTTCACCAATACTTTCTTCAAGGAAGGCAGAATGGAAGCCTTGAAATGCTTGGGAACCCCAGAGGATTCCTCCTTATTTCAAGACATTCCTTTCCCTATTCCTGGAGTTGTTCCCGTGCACAGCCACCGGCCTCAGATGTTGATGCATCTTCTTCTGTTGTGCTGCCTGCTAAGGACCCTTCTGCTCAACCAGCTGTTTCTACAGTTGATGCATCTTCCATTCCTCCGACCGATGATGTACCTGTTATCACATCTTCTGACAAAGTCGATGTTGCCTCATCTAAGTAGGGCTTTTCTTCTTTCTTTTGTCTTTCAATTGTAATCTTAACTACGTTTATGAAATATTTACATGTTCTTGCATCTTTCTAAATTTCTTGTTCTCAAGAAATTTTTAATACAAAACTTAAGACTCATTCATAGTGACAGATTCAATTTATAAAAGAATATTAAACACAAATATTCTCATAAACTTATTCTCTTCAAGGAAAAAAAATCATACCTCATTCAAGATTGAGAATGATTATGATTTTGAGATTCCTTACTTCAACATTTAACTGGCAACTTTTCATCTTTCTTCTGCTTTCTATTTTCTATTTTTTTTCTGCTGAATGTTGGCTTTTTTCAATCTTTCTGCAAATGTTATTTCTGTTTTGAGCAAATGCTCGGAAACGTAATTCTGTCATATACCCGAGTTTCTCACCTTAAGGTTTTTGATCAGAAAAACAGCCTCATATCTTTCTGTTTCGAGCAAGTGCTGGACTTTTCATCCTTATGAAACTTGCTTGGGAAGACAAATTTGTCATCAACTTAGGCTTCTCACCTTAAGTTTTTTACCAAAAAAGTAGCCCCAATTCTTTTTGTTGCGAACAAGTGCTGGACTTATCATCCTAATGCAGTTTGCTCGGGAAGACACTTTTGTCATTAACTTAGGCTTCTCGTCTTAAATTTTTTATCAGAAAAGTAAGCCCAAATCTTTCTGTTTTAAACACTTGTTGGATTTCTCATCCTTTGCAAGTGTTTGGGAAGACAATTCTGTCATTTATCTAGGTTTCTCAACCTAAGGTTTATGATCAAAAAACTAGCCTTAGGTCTCCTTTCTGACTTCTATCTTTTCAAACAGTCACACTGTCATCATCATTATTGCCCCCTTCTTACTCCACTTTCCCACATCTGATCAGGGTTTTGGACTCTTTCTCTTCTCAGCTCTTGAATTTCTTTCTCCAGTCTTTCTATTACTTGATCTCGCCCTTCTAAATCCTTACCAAATCTGTTTCCCTCCTAGAATGGAAAAGAGATTTGGTCCGGCTTATAGTTTCTGAAGACACTTCTAGTTCTAATCGAGAATATTGCTCGTGTTCCTTAGAATTGAAATATTCCCTAAGACTCTGACTCTTCGACAGGGAGCCAACCCCTTAAATAATCGCCATTCTTTTCTTCACGACACAAGGAGTGGCAATTGCCAATCCCTTTCCCCTAATTTCAGAGCCAATTATTCCCTTGATTGGTGTTGCAAGATCCCAGCCTGAAATTTTTTTACTAAAAAAGAAATGGAAATGACAAGAGAATTTCCCACAGACGGCGCCAATTGTAGATGGGATTATCTGAAAATTACCCAAAGGTGGTCAAAGTTGTCAATCCGGGATTTGAGTCTTCAATTCTTCACTATGCTGCAAACACAAACACACATAAAAGACCACATGTCTTTTGACCTAGAGGGCTCTCTGATGCTTAAGTTAGAAATCTCTCAGATAAACTTAATCGGAAATGCAAAAAATTGAACTTTAGAGAGAGAGTTGCAGTACAAAATTTTTGCGTACCTCTGTTTGTACGTTTTTCTTCCTTTTATACTCACTCTTCTTTTCTTTCTGATTCTGGGACCCACTTTCCATTTTGAAATGTTAAAAGGTGGGGTCTGACTAGACCTTTCACTTTCCGTCGTTTTGAGTGTGCCTTTATTGTATTTATTATGCTTTATGTGCCTTTATTGTTTCCAATAACTCAATTTTTGTCATTACTTCTTCTCTCTGCCTTGTCACAACATTCTGTCTGAAATATATTTAATGATTGGAATTTCACATTCCAATCATTAAATAAAATCACGACTTCTTATCTTGATCAATTCTTTATACGGGCCTTTCTTAATCTGACTATCATACTTTTATTCAAAATATCTTGCCAATCATTTTCGACAATTCTCCCGCACACATTGCACTTCTGCCGTGCTCAAACTACTCTTGTAATATGTACTGTAGCATGTCCATTGTCGAAATACTGTTCATCTCATTCTTTCTTATTCGGGGGCTGGTCTCAGTTCGGGAGGTATATTTTCTGCTCGGGAACCATTATTCATGTGCGGGAAGGTATATTCCTGAGCGGGAATCAATATTCCTGTGAGGGAAGGACCATTCCTGTGCAGAAATAAATGTTCATGTGCGAGAAATTAACTTTTGTATCTTTTGCTATACTGTTTTGACTTTTATACTCCTAAATTTATTTTTACCTACCTCAGCGTTCAACTGTTTGTGTATGCAGAAATCTCAAGCCCCTTAATAGCAAGTGAAACAAAACAAATTTGGACTCCATTGGTCAACTATTTATGTGCATGCAGAGATCTCAAGCCATGATTGTCGGCACAACTTAATCTTTTTCCCGTGTAGTCTGAGACACACTAGGCTTTAACCTTGTCTGAATGTGGGTAAGTGAATCTACCCACCACGTCATCCCAATGCCCCACCTCATGTTTTAGTACCACGCCATTAGGTGACATACAGACCAATGAGTAATTGCCATACTTCAGCACCAACTTCTAATATCATCAACATGTTATACAGCCTTACAATACTTCGACAGGGAAACAAAAATATTACAACATAAAGACAATCAAACCAAATCAAATAGAGCCGTTAGTCCCAATCTTTATGTTATGTTGTATTACAACATGGAGACAACAAAAACATATAAATAAACATAAAGCAAAATCAAATTGAATGAGATAAAGAATTACTTGTAATGGCACACGTGTGATAACCACCACATGCAACTTCTCCAGATAATGGCAGTGGGCCAATCATGGATGGTCTTGTTGCATTTTTTCCTTGCCTGAGGCCCTAGATTGTTTTGTTGTATTTCAAACATTAACACCCATAAGATAGATTCTTCTACAAGCGATCAGAAATAATTCAAACATCTAAATGTGTTATTTTTAGAACTTTTAAAGATCCCAGGACATTAAATATGTCACTTACTAATTTATCCACCGCTCTTTCACCAAATACAAATACAGATCCATTTTCTGCAAACCAGAAAGCAGTGAAGAGAAGTTCAAACATAGTCCTAGGACTCACACCTTAGTAAAATAAACTCTCCAAACAACAACAATAAAAAGCACATCAACTGCAGATATACTCCTTATATACCATCACTGCACGCTGAATGCAGCATCCCAGCACCAATACTTCTGATCTGCATGGAGTAAATAAGGGACAGCCAATCAATGATGTAATCCGTAATACCAACTGATATCCACCGTATTCTTAGAGAGATGTAGTCAAACAGTAACAGAAATCCTCAAACAAATAAATACCTTGAATCCTTCAAGCTTCTTAACAAGCCTAGGGGAAAATTCACTGCAAGAGAGAGAGGGGGGGAGAGAGAGAGAGAGAGGGGAGAGAGAGAGAGAGAAAGAGAGAGAGAATTACATAAACATTCGGCTACACACAAGTAAACAAAAAGATAAAACTACTGGAAATAATAAATGACAAAACAGAAAATTCAAAGCACTCTACATAAATGATTTGTCAGGATTGTTGGAGGAGGAACAAATGCGGGTTTCATTTACCATACAGCCAAATTAGTGTAAAGGGTAGTGGTATTCTACAATCAATTCTACAATCAGGGTCAATGTTTCTCGAAACATGGATTGTTTCGATAAGAGTTGGAAGATTCGGAATATGTCGTATGGCAAAGGGCATCCTATTAGTTGGTTTACCTAAGATGCAAAACACTTATAATATAGAATTAATAAAACATTCTTGCAAATGTTTTTATTCACTTGGAGCGCCTGCAAATTCTTACAAATGCCACCATTTTCATTTGCACTGGTCTTTTGATGAGATATCATCTCTTTGGCACCTCCTCACTTAAATTACAAGATCTGAAGGTTAGTTCACTACTATGGCTGTTGCCATTCATTAAAGAATATATTTGGCAAAAAAAATAACTATAGCTACCCTCACTAGAAAAAAAATCTAACGTCCAGTTGGCACATATTAATAAGTGTATGGAAAGGAGAAATGATAATGACAACCTAAACTTTGATAATAATACACAAAGTGATTGTGCACATACTCGAGACCAAGACCTTAAGGTTATTGAACCGAGTCCTTACCACTACACCACTAGTGGTCCCCTTAAAAATCAACGCCCAGTTGATACCGATTACGGGGCGTCTATGAAGGAGAAATGTCGACAAGTCTAACATTGAGTAATAATACGCAAAGTGGACATTTTGTTGAGGAATTTGTCCCCAAATCAAAGCCAAAATGCATCAGAGAGCGTAGACTCATTGACCCAAATCACTTTCATGGTAATGTGCATAGAAAGTGATTTCGATCTATGGGTCTACCCTTTCTCATGTCTTTTGCCTTTGATTTGGGGGAAAGAAAATGATTCTGCAACAAAACTATTAGGAAATAATATTCTTTCCTTATTATTATTTCCATATAGTCTTGTTTCCTAATCTCTTTATGTTATTTTAGGCTAGTTCTTATTCTCTTTATTTTCTTTCCTTATAGGATAGTTTCCTATTTTCTTTATTTCCTTGCCTATATAAGGCTTGCTATTGTATTATTCTTATATACTTTTCAATAGAAAATCCTAGCCGTCTATTTCTTCTCTATCTCTCTTGCAAATTTTATCACGGTATCATAGTGTTGTTAATGGAAGTGATGTCGATTCAATCCACAATGTTTTGGACGTTGGACGCTGTTCGAAAGTTCTATTCGTTGTTCGAGATTTTTAATTCGCGGTCGTTGGTTCATGATTGTTGGTTCTGCCGTTGTTCGTGATTGTTGATCTGTTTGCAATGGCTGGTGAAAGAGATGACTCTCTACAGTCGATTAGTGTTCGATTGAATGGTAAGAACTATTCCTACTGGTGTTATGTTATGAAATTTTTTTTAAAAGTCAAGAGGTTATAGAGCTATGTCAGCGGGGTTTCAATCAAACCAACAGATGCCACAGTTAATGATTATGTGGATCTGTTGGATACTTGGGAGGCCAATAATTCAAAAATCCTTACTTGGATAAATAACTACGTTGAACACTCTATTGGTACTCAGTTGGCCAAGTATGAGACTGTCAAGAAGATTTGGGATCACTTGGCCAAGTTATACACGCACTCCAATTTTTCCTAGATATATCAATTGGAATCTGATATTCGTGCAGTGCAGCAGCAGGATATGACTATGCAGAAATTTTACATGACTCTGACTATTTTATGTGACCAGCTTGCTCTCATAGAGCCCCTATCCCTGCATAGTAATTTTGATTATATTGTTCATCAAGAAAAGCAGTGGCGTGTTCAGTTTTTGATGGCTCTTCGACACGACTTTGAGAGTACTCGTGGGAATATCTTGCATATAAACCCACATCCTCCTGTTGATGTTGTGGTTAGTGAGTTGTTGGCTGAAGAAACTCATCTCAAGCCTTGGGCTGGGAAGGGAATTATTGTTGTTCCTAATCAATCCGTTTTGGTTGTCCCTTCAAGATCATTTTCTAGCAACCAGAATCATTCTTTCTAGAAGCGTCCAAACAATGATGAGTGCAACTTCTGCAAGCAAAAGGGTCATTGGAAAGCTCAGTGCCCTAAGTTTTTGAATCAGTCACATGCATCATCTCAGCAGCAACACAACAATAAGCCTCTGCAGCACTCCAATACTGCAGCCCTTGTTCCAGAGGTTGCATTGCCGTTGAATCCCGATATGGTTGCTTTTGCAGATCAGTTTCAAAAGTTCCTCTCTACTCAGGCTCAGTCACACCAACCACCATATGCCATGTCTACTATCTCTTCTACAGATCTGTCCCCAACGGGTCCCTCAGGTATAACTGCATCCCTATAGGTTTTAGATTCTGGTGTCTCTAACCATATGTCACTAGATTCGTCTTTGTTTAGTTCTACCCTTCGATCTTCTTCTCCTGTTTCTGTTATTACAGTTGATGAATCTCATATGCCTTTGTCCTTTACTGGTTCTGTTTGCACGCCTACATTGTCCCTTTCTGATGTTTATTGTATTCCATCGCTTAAAATGAATCTTACTTCAGTTGGTCAGTTGTGTGATTCTAGATTTTCTATTCACTTTTCTTCCACATCTTGTTCTGTGCAGGATTCACAATCCAAGAAGCTGATTAGGACAGGCCATAGGAAGGGGGGATTATATGTCTTGGATGAGCTAAAAGTGCCCGATGTTGTTGCTTCTACTTCTGATTTGTCTTCTTTTTGTCTTAATAAAAATTCTTCTAGTTTTTACTTGTAGAATTCTAGACATGGTCATGTTTCGGCCACTTGTTTAAAATTTTTAGCTTCTAAGGGATGTTTGGGAAATTTGCATGCTCGTGATATTTCCAATTACAGTTGTTGTAAACTTGCAAAATTTACCGATTTACCTTTTAATCCGAGTACATCTTATTCTAATGTACCTTTTCAGTTAATTCATTCTGATGTATGGGGACCTGCCATTGTTGCCACTAAAGGAGGGTCCCGATACTATGTATTTTTCATTGATAATTACACTCGATATTGTTGGGTTTATTTGATGAAGTATCATTCCGAAATTTTTGACATTTACATGGCTTTTAGAGCCTTGTTCACACTCAGCATGATGCAGTTATTAAATTCTTTAGGGCTGATTTGGGTGGGGAATATATTTCCAATGCATTTGAAAAATTACTCTTATATGATGATATAGTACACCAATCCTCTTGTACTGATACTACATCTCACAATGGAGTGGCTGAAAGGGAAAATAGACACATTGTAGAGACAACACGTTCTCTTTTGTTATATGTGTTCCTAGTATGTTTTGGGGGGAGGCTGTTCTTACAGTAGTTCATTTGATCAATCGGATTCCGACAGCTCTTATTGCTGGAATCTCTCCTTATGAAAGGTTGTTTATTCACGCTCCTGATTACTCATCCTTGAGAGTCTTTGGTAGCACATGGTTTGTTCTTCGTCCTGAAGCTGAGCGCAATAAGTTGTCTGCTCGTTCTGCTGTTTGTGTTTTTCTTGGTTATGGTGAGGGAAGGAAGGGTTATCGTTGCTTTGATCATGTTTCTAACAAACTTCATGTCTCTCGTCATGTTGTATTTATAGAACATATTTCTTTTTTCTCTATTCCTTCTCTATCTCATACAGTAACCAAGGCTGATCTGATTCATATTGATGCTTTTTGTGATGATGTCGATGATGTTCTCGACTCTATTATTTCCTCTCCTAACCCATCTCTTTTGCATCCTTTTCCTATGCATTACTCTCGAAGGTCTAACAAACCTACTGATGCTCCCCCTTCTTCGTCCGCCCAAGAAGCTCATGAAGTTGTAGATCCGGCACCGCTTTCTGCCAAACGTATTCATAAGTCCACTCGTTTGCCTGATTTTGACTACTCATATTACTCCAATTCATTTACTTCTTTCCTATCATCTATTCACAATCTTTGCGAGTCTCATACATATACAGAGACTGTTCGTGACCCTATTTGGCAGCAAGCTATGGATGAGTAACTATCGGCATTGCATTGCACTAGTACTTGGGATTTGGTGATGCTTCCTCCTGGTAAAAAGGCTATTGTTTCTCGTTGGGTCTATAAAATTAAGACCAACTTTGATGGTTCAGTTGAGCGTTATAAGGCCCGCTTGGTTGAAGGATTTGCTCAAAAGTGTGGTATGGACTACGAGGAGACCTTTGCCCCTATTACAAAGATGACCACTACTCGTGCACTCATTGCAGTGGCTTCTATTTTCATTGACATATTTCTCAGTTGGGTGTTTAAAATGCCTTTTTGAATGGCGATCTCAAAGAAGAAGTGTATATGGTTTCTCCTCAAGGTGTTGCTCACTCTTCTAGACAGGTTTGCAGACTCAAAAAGGCATTGTATGGTCTCAAAAAGGCTCCTAGAGCTTGGTTTGAAAAATTCTCTTTGGTGGTCACATCTCTTGGCTTCTCTCGTAGCCATCATGATTCGGCTTTATTTGTAAAGTACACTTCTATGGACCGTATTATCCTTTCCTTGTATGTAGATGACATGATTATTACAGGTGATCATATTGATAGGATTGCTGCTTTGAAGATTAAGTTGGCCCGTCAGTTTGATATGAAAGACTTGGGGTCTCTTCGCTATTTCTTGGCCATCGAAGTTGCCTTCTCGCCTAAGAGTTATTTATCGTCTCAATCCAAATACACTCCAAATATTCTTCAGCGAGTCCGTCTCTTGGACATAAGGACTGTCGATACTCCTCTTGAGCTAAATGCTTGTTATGCTCCGATAGACGGCACTCCCTTACCTGACTCTACCTTGTATAGGACTATAGTTAGGAGCCTTGTCTACCTCACTCGTCCTGATATTGCACATGTAGTTCATATTGTTAGTCAGTTTGTTACTGCACCGGCCATAGTTAATTGGGCTACAGTTGTTCGCCTTTTGCGGTATCTTCGTGGGACTATTTGCCAGAGTCTTCTTTTCCCTTCTACACCTTCCTTGGAGCTTTCTGCTTATTCAGATGCTGATTGGGCCGGTGATCAAACAGACCGAAAGTCTACTACAGGCCTTTGTGTATTCTTGGGTGATTCTCTTATTTCTTGGAAGAGTAAAAAACAACAAGTTGTCTCTCGTTCTTCCACTCAGTGTTTTAAAAACGTGAGGCGAATGTGAGGCAGAAAACTCCGCAAAAGCCGAGGCGCGAGGCGCGAGGCGAACGGCTCATTGAAGCGATGTGAATGTCGCAAATTTTAAAAAAAAAGATATTCTCTATAAAATGGCCAAAAGTCACTCATCATACTATCAAAACTAAAAAATTATCAAACTTCCAAATAACCAGTCGTCTAATATAACAAATACTAGTAAAAAGCATAAAATTAGTTTCCCAAAAATAAATCATGTGTCAATCACAATCATAGGTTCATATCACATTTCACTAACAAGACATCTTCCTCATCAATATTCAATAGTCGTCATCAATTGCTTCATTGTCTTCATTGTCATCTGACTCAAAACCTTCCGCATCTTCCTCTTCTCCTTTGTCTGAATCTCCATCTTTCCACTCTTGTTCCTCTCAATCATCATCATCTACAAAAGAACTTGATGTTTTCGAGGTTGAACCCTTTTTGTTGCCATTGAACTTGTTGTTTAATGAGTTGACCTTGTAATTTTGTTAGGTTCTTCAACTCCACTTGCCACCACAATATCATCCCAATTCAAATCTTCACCCTCAAATACAAGCTCTTTGTAATGGGCAACACATCTGTTGATGGACCCTTTGTAAAGTCAAACGTGTTGTGGAAAATTGAGTCTTTGCGGGTTTAATCAACTCTTTCTTTTGGGTAAAATGCCTCATCATGTTCAACAAAAATGGACGATTAGAAATATAACCGTGTACCCGAATTGCCCTTTCCCATGTCTTCTTCAAATGTGGCAATTTAAAAATATCTTCTAGCATCAAATCTAAGCAATGGGCAAGTGTGGTCTTTTTGCCATTAATAATTTTCATGTAATGCATAAGTTTAATAAGTAATAAATTAAGAAATATTACATATAAGAAGTAAGTAATATAATTGAATTAATTGTTACCTGCCAATACATTTGCGCGGCACTATCCATGACAACTTGAACCACATTTTCTTCTCCAATACGCTCCACAAAATCGTCAAGTAACTTGTACATCTTCTCTACATCCTTTGAATAACTCAATGCATCAATAGATTCAATAAACATGCTATCTCTAAGACAATTCACCAAGAAATTAAGTAGTGTCCTATTTTTTCGCGCATAAGACTGCATCCCTTATCCTCCCACTCTTTCTTGTGATCATCCATTTGTTTGTTAACAAGTTCCACTTCTCTTTTGAGAAGAGGGACACATACCTGATAATAACTTGGTGGTTTCAAACCAGGGCCATATTGCCCAATTGCCTCAAGCATCGGTTCAAAGGATTCATAATTGATAGCATTAAGAGGTATTCTGGAGTCGTACATTCACCTCGCAATACTTCTATAAGCCCGATCTTTCAACTCATTCTTGTAAGGGGTATTGTCATCAGCTTTAGCTTGTTTACTCTTACTTTTCCTCTTCTCCACCTCGATCTTCGGGTCAGGAGTGAAGTAAACATCAAGAGGTCTCATGTTCTTGGGCCTTTTAAAGAGGGGCTTGGGTTGAGAACTATTACTCCCGCGAGCTGAAGAGTCTTGAGTCGAAGCAGACCTATTAGAAGGGGGCTTGGATTGTACATCATCAAACTCATAGTCATTTATGCCTTCATCATTGTCCATTTCATCAAAATTTTCAAGAGGACATATGACTGAAGCCACCTCTTTCTTTTTGCTCATAAATCCACATATCTCTTCTTTAACAACTTCAGGACAAGTAGGGCATGTTGTTACCGTCGTATATCCACCGACAAGATGTGGCTTAACTCGATAAACACCCCTATTGATCACCTTGTTACAAAAATTACAAGTGAACTTGAACTTGTTATCGTCGTGCCTCTTTGAATATTTCCAAGCGGGATCATTTCGAGTCGACATCTACAATAATGTGACCCATTAATAACAGTGATTCCATTAAAACAAGAACTGAGTGTAACCCATTAATTAACAGTTAACATTCACCTATTAAATTAAAAATAAAATTTCTGCAGGTACTATACATCAGTGTTTCTACAAGTACTGTACAGAACACTTTACATTCACCCCACCTTCACTAAATCTGAGAGATAGAGAGAGACCAGACAAGAGAGAGACACCAGACGAGAGTGAGAGAGAAAGAGAGAGATAAAATACCAGATGGTCCAGACGAGAAAAAGAGAGACGAAGAATTTTCAAAACTCCTCTTCAATCGCAGAGCTGCTGTTGTCGGTGATAAGCGTGAGGCGAGAGAGAAATAAGGGTTTGTAATCTTCCCTTTTCATTTATTAACTATTTTTACGTTTAAAAGCAAAATTGAATCGAGGCGCACGATGCGAACACCACATGCCTCTCGCCTAGGTGGCTCGCCTCGCGCCTACTCTCTCGCCTCACTCAACCTCGCCTCGCTTCAAGCATCTGAGGCATTATAGGCTCGCCTCACGCCTACTCTCTCGCCTCACTCAACCTCGCCTCTCTTCCATCACTGCTTCCACTAAAGAAGAGTATCGTGTTATGGCCTCTACCACCAATGAGATTGTTTGGCTGCGATGGTTGCTAGCAGATATGGGTGTCACATTCTCTGGACCGACCCCTCTTTATTGTGATAATAAAAGTGTTATTCAAATTGCTTATAACTCAGTTTTTCATGAGCGTACAAAGCATATTGAGATTGATTGCCACACTACTCATCAGCAACTTGATCACGGCACGATTTCTCTGCCCTTTGTCAACTCTTCTCTCCAGTTGGCGGGTTTTTTACGAAATCTCAAACGGTGCAACGGTTTCGATTCTTTGTTGACAAACTCTCGATGTTGTGCGCTGCTGGATCGTGAGTTTGAGGGGGATGTTAGAAAATAATATTCTTTCCTTATTATTATTTCATATAGGTTTGTTTCCTAATCTCTTTATGTTATTTTAGGCTAGCTCTTATTCTCTTTATTTTCTTTCCTTAAAGGATAGTTTCCTATTTTCTTTATTTCCTTGCCTATATAAGGCTTGCTATTGTATTATTCTATATACTTTTCAATAGAAAACCCTAGTCGTCTATTTCTTCTTTATCTCTCTTGCAAATTCTATCAAAAATGTCCCTTTAGCTCTACAATTTTTGACGGTATAAGAGGACCAATGTTTAAGTGGTTTTATGAGAGCAGACACTTCGTACATATTGTCAAAGTTTAGGTCTGCCTCCAAATCTTCCTCCGCCATACCCTTAATGATTGGGGACTACATGAGTTATATATATTGTTGTTGTACCCTCACTAGAAAGTTTAGAATTACATATGAAAGTCAGCAAAGTTTCCATGCATGTGACCTATTACTGGGTCACAAGTAAAATTGGTGAAGAGGTTTGGAATATTTCAACCTCGATAATATAATCAATAACAAAAAACATAAAAATTACAATAGAAAAGATACGTTGGGGTGATGTAAAGAAGAATAACTCTACGAGAAAGGGATAGGTCATTTTAACTACACGTATTGAATGAGAATGAATACGTTTCGGCATGCCGTATGGCATATTGTGTTTCTATTCTAAATTTCTTTACAAAAATGTTAAGAACACGTTTCCTAAAGCAAGGGTCATGACTTGTGTCTAGATCTTAGGACAAGTGGCCAAGGATTGTTGCATATCAGCTTGTATATAACTGAGTTCTACACCAAATCATGGTAGTTTGTGATAGAAACTAAGAGGAAAAATAATGTGCATTTAATATATTCTGATATCTTTACAAAGAGTACAAAGAGAAAATTAAATAGCCAAAAACTTGGGCCAAAAAGGAAACAAAATAAATCAAATTCCTAAATTTAGGCTAATCAAATCCTAGTCAAAGCTAATCAAAACTTAATTAAATCCTAGTCAAAGCTAATCAAAACTTAATTAAAATCCTAATGATATATACATTCACAGTTTGCTGATGGGGATAGTGAGTTTGTGAG
Source organism: Monotropa hypopitys (assembly GCA_002855965.1). NCBI lineage: Eukaryota > Viridiplantae > Streptophyta > Magnoliopsida > Ericales > Ericaceae > Monotropa > Monotropa hypopitys. The sequence goes on along the minus strand of NMUG010001622.1, from coordinate 327 downwards.
TTGGTCCCCTTTGTTGCATTTGTGCATGTTACTTTCAGATAAAAGCAAATAATTATGTGAACTATATATTAGTGGATCCCCGGCATATCCAAATCCCGATTTCTTGAAAATCACCAACTCTGGGTTCTGTAGAACTGTCATGTCCGCATCTGGTTCCCCTAAACCATGTCCATGCCCATAGTTTTCAAAACCTCCTAAACACCCTGTACCATGTGTCAAACATTTGTCGTGGGCAAAAGACTACAGATTGTACAAAGTTATAAAGAACCTGGCACTCCTTAGAAATCCCAACATGCTTGATTCATGCCCATGACCAAGCCTCCCAGA
>NMUG010001621.1:0-17473 GCA_002855965.1 Monotropa hypopitys | reverse complement strand
GCAAGACCACCACCGGTCTTTCCACAACAAGTCCGCCCGAATCCTCCCCAGTATGCACCAAATCCACCTTTTTATCCCCAAAATCCACTCCCAAGTTATCCTCCCCAAAATCAACAAAATTTTGCTCGGCCTCAAAAGCCATCCCTTGAATATTCCCTTGCATCATTCATGCACGGACAATCATCTATCAACGAGCAAACCGCGAATGCATTGGGGATATCAAGGGACAACTCACGAAGCTAACAAACACCTTGGGGGTATTACAACAAGAAAAGGGTAAATTTCCTGCCCAAACTCAACCGAATCCCCAAGGTGTACATTACTTGACCGATCCTATCGGTCCGCAAACCCAAAATTTTGAAGATGCCAAATCGATCACAGTACTTCGGAGTGGGAAAGAGATCGAAAAAAATATACATCCTAAAGATCCCACTCCTCCAAAAGTACCAATTCCAACCGTGCAAATCGGAAATCCGATAAGTCTTGAACCACCTACCTTAGGTGAAAGTTCAACTTCCAAAGAGGTGGTCGAGTCGAGTGGCTCATTTATTACATTCCCGGCCCCTTATCCTCATAAGCTGAGGGGTCCAACCAAGTTGTCAAATAACACCGAGGTGTACGAGGTTTTCAAACAAGTCAAGATCAACATCCCTCTTTTGGATGCGATCAAACAAATACCCTCGTATGCCAAATTCTTAAAAGATTTGTGCACTGCCAAAAGGAAGCAGAATGTACTTAAAAAGGTGTTTCTTACCGAGCAAGTAAGCTCAATCATTCAAACAAATGTCCCTCTGAAATTCAAGGACCCTGGGTGTCCGACAATTTCAGTCAAAATTGGGGGGAAAACATTTGAAAGAGCTTTATTGGATTTAGGAGCTAGTGTAAACTTGCTTCCTTATTCAGTATACGAGCAACTTGGGGTTGGAGAAATGAAACCAACAAAGATCACTCTACAATTGGCGGACTGTAGTTTAAGGGTCCCTAAGGGGGTTGTTGAAGATGTCTTGGTGCAAGTTGAACAATTCGTCTATCCCATCGACATTATTGTTTTAGATACATGTCCGGTGGTTGAACTTCAACCACACACTCCAATCATTCTTGGACGGCCTTTCTTGGCCACATCCAACGCAATCATCCAATGCCGGAGTGGACTGTTAAATTTAACATTTGGAAATATGACGACGGAGTTGAATGTTTTTAACATTTCAACTCAAATGGGGGATGACCAGGAATATCATGATGTCAATCTAATTGACACGCTTGCACAAAAATATGTGGACGAGGTCCTTTGCAAGGACCCGTTGGAACAATGTTTGACGGCCGAGGAGGCAAATTTTTTGAACTCATCCGAGGTAGGTTATCTTTACTCTATCCTTAACGAAGATGAAGAAGTAATGAGGGCCAAAAAATGGTACCCCAAGTTTGAGGAGCTTCCAATCATGGAAACTAAGACATTACCATCTAGTGTCGAAGCTCCTAAACTCGAGTTGAACATTCTTCCCCCTACCTTAAAGTATATCTTTTTGCAGGAACATCAAACTTTTCCGGTGGTGATTTCCTCCTCTCTCGAGGATCACCAAGAAGCCAAATTGATCAAAGTCCTCCAACGGCACAAAAAGGCCATTGGATGGACTATTGCCGACATCAAAGGTATTGATCCTACAATTTGCACGCACAGAATCTATTTAGAAGATGACGTGCGTCCGTCTCGTCAACCACAACGTCGACTGAATCCTATTATGAAAGACGTGGTGAGAGCGGAAATCCTTAAATTGCTAGATGTAGGTATCATTTACCCAATCGCTGACAGTAAATGGGTATCCCCCATACAAGTGGTGCCGAAGAAATCAGGCATCACTGTAGTCAAGAATGCCAAAAATGAACTAATTCCCACCCGTGAAGTGACCGGGTGGCGAGTGTGCATTGACTACAGGAAACTCAATGCAAGCACTATGAAAGACCACTTCCCTCTTCCCTTTATAGATCAAATCTTGGAGAGGGTCGCAGGTCATTCTTTCTATTGTTTTTTAGACGGTTACTCCGGGTACAACCAAATCGAAGTCGCCCTGAAGGACCAAGATAAGACAACTTTTACATGTCCTTTCGGGACTTTCGCTTACAGGCGCATGCCCTTCGGCTTGTGCAATGCCCCTGGCACCTTTTCAAGGTGTATGATGGGCATGTTTAGCGACATGTTAGAAAAAGTTGTCGAAGTTTTCATGGATGACTTCTCCATTTACGGAGATTCATTCGACGAATGTCTAGAAAACTTGGAAAGTGTGCTAGAGAGATGCGAGGAGAAGAACCTTATTTTGAATTGGAAAAAATGCCATTTCATGGCAACCCAAGGAATTGTGCTTGGCCATATCATTTCGGCCAAGGGGATTGAAGTCGATATGGCAAAAATTGACATAATCGCCAAACTTCCTTCCCCAAAATGTGTTAAGGATGTCCGGTCTTTTCTCGGCCACGCCGGTTTTTACCGGAGATTCATCAAGGACTTTAGCGCCATATCACGGCCGATGTGCCATCTCCTCTCAAAGGAGGCTCCGTTCATATGGATGGAGGATTGCGAAAAGGCATTTTCTAAGCTCAAGGCTAGCTTAACTACCCCTCCTATTGTGCGAGCGCCCGATTGGGCCATGCCTTTTGAGTTAATGTGCGATGCTAGCGACTATGCTATTGGGGTCGTTTTAGGCCAACGACATGGTAAAGAGACGTATGTCATCTCCTACACAAGTAAAACCCTCAACGAAGCTCAAATGAATTATTCGACTACGGAGAAGGAATTACTTGCAGTAGTGTTCGCATTAGATAAGTTCCGGTCCTATTTGTTAGGATCCCCTATCGTGGTCTTCACCGACCACGCCGCCTTGAAATATTTGCTAACAAAACAAGATGCAAAGGCGAGACTCATTAGGTGGATCCTACTTTTTCAAGAATTCGACTTGATTATCAAAGACAACCCGGTTGGAGTTTGAGGATCATTCCTCACATATGCCTATCGCTGACTCCTTTCCGGATGAACAACTTTTCAACGTTGAAGTTAACCCGTGGTTTGCAGATATTGTAAACTACTTAGCCATGGGCCAACTTCCATCTAATTGGTCCCAAAACGATAGAAGGAGATTCTTGAGTGAAGTGAAAAGGTTCATCTTCGATGATCCTTAATTATTTAAGTATTGTCTGGATCAAATTATCCGGAGGTGTGTGCCTAACCAAGATCAACGAGATATTCTTAGATTTTGCCACACCGAGGCTTGTGGGGGTCATTTCTCATCAAAGAAGACCGCCGCAAAAGTCCTCCAATGCGGGTTTTATTGGCCTTCCCTTTTTCGTGACACCTACGACTTTTGCAAAACTTGTGAAAGGTGTCAGCAATTGGGAAGCGTAACCAAAAAAAATATGATGCCCCTTACCAACATAATTGTTGTTGAGGCTTTCGACTGTTGGGGCATCGATTTTATGGGTCCTTTCCCAAACTCTTTTGGTTACCTCTACATCCTACTAGCAGTCGACTATGTGTCGAAGTGGGTAGAGGCCGAATGACAACAAAGTTGTCATACAATTCTTGAAGGAAAACATTTTTCGAGATTTGGGATGCCAAGGGCAATCATAAGTGATCAGGGCACCCACTTTTGTAACAGGCCATTTGAATCTTTGGTAAAGAAATATGGCGTTACTCACAAAGTGTCCATAGCCTATCATCCCCAAACCAATGGGCAAGCAGAACTTGCCAACCGAGAGATAAAACATATCATAGAAAAAACGGTTAACCCTAACCGAAAAGATTGGTCACTACGACTTCTCGATTCTCTTTGGGCATACCGTACTGCCTACAAGACCATTTTGGGCATGTCACCATATCGATTGGTGTACGGAAAAGCTTGTCATCTCCCGGTAGAAATTGAACATAAGGCATATTGGGCGATAAAACAATTAAATTATCGTTTGCCCGATGCCGGTGCTCACCACAAACTCCAACTAAATGAAATTGAGGAGATGCGTCGTGATGCATATGATAGCTCAATCTCCTACAAAACGAAAATTAAGGAGACACGCGACAAAAACATTCGCCGAAAATATTTTGAAGTCGGCCAAAAAGTGTTACTTTACAATTCACGACTTCATCTTTTTCCCGGTAAACTTAGATCTCGTTGGGTTGGCCCTTACATTGTGTCTAAAGTTGCATCTCACGGTGCTATAGAAGTCACCAACCCCGCGAATGGAAATGTTTTTAAAGTGAATGGGCAACGCCTCAAGCCGTTCCTTGAAAATTTTGATGAGGAATTCATAGAAGAGGAACTAGTCGATCCCATCTACCGGGACGACAGTGAAGCTTAAATTTTTATGCTTGCATGTGTCTAGGAGACGTTAAATCCATAGGGTTTGAGATATCCCTAGTGTCCGGCCGTGCTCGAACGGCCCTTGGATGGTCCGGTATAGCCACCCATGGACTAGCCTTGATGTTGTTTTATCTGAAATTACCTTGACAGAGTATGGATGATGGAACAAAAGTGATTGGAGGTTTTCAAGGTTTAGCCACAAAGTGCGACCTTAGAAAACTAACCTACCGAGTAGCCATTCTACCCAGAAATTTCAGGAGATTCCTTCTCTAACACATTTGTCAAGTGAGGAAATGGGAAGAAAAGTATAGCCCGTGTAGAGTCGCGTGAGTACTCCAGCATTCCATTTTTTATTTCAATGATGTTAGCTATTTCTTCTTTAGTAGGTAGTTTGTGCGTAAGTCTTTGCAGGGTAAACACGTTACCACACCAGCATTTCGTAGTTTAGGTCTATAGTTGGGGTGAGTGAGGCATTCAGGAGCCCTAAGTCATGGGTGCGATTACGTGTCGCGGTTGTAAGCCCAATAAAATCCCAACGATGATCTTGTGTGACTAACTGTGGTACCAGGTAGAAGCCGAAGGAGTGAACCTTGAGAAAGCACCGCAAATGACGAAAGAGGAGAATGGCGAAAAATCATCATACTTGGTCGAGGTGTCGGGTGAATGACATTCCACCCCGGAAGGTACTATTACTTATCTCTTCTCCTGTTTTGCAATTTATACGCACGAGGACGTTGCTCATTTTAAGTTGGGGGGAGGGAATTACTTGTACCAAAATTCTTTATTGCAAATTATGTACAAAATTTTAAATTTTTGGTGGTTTTTCCCCTCGTTTTTGTTAATTTTACACATGTGCCGAGTTAGAATCATGTTGAGCTCCATTTTGATCATGCACACTTAGTTCCCATATGATTATCACTGATTAAGATGAATGAGGAAATTAGTTGTTATACGCATCAAGAGAACGGCGATTCAATATGTTTCATAACATCACATGTTCATTTCTTCTCATTCGTGCAATTTGCATATACAAATTTGGTTCATATATTGTTGCACATCTAGTTATGATCTATCGCATTGTGAATTAAGCTCGAAAAGTCCATTAGAAAATGAGTCGAGCCATTCTTGTATGAATAAACCACTCACGAGTCCCCGTTGACCTCTTTTGTACCTAGTCCGTGTCTCTTTTTATTTGAAAAAAAAATTTAGGATACCGGAGTTTCAGGAGGAATGGGTGAGAAAATTGTTATAACGAAGAAATGGACGAAGGACTGAAGTTGTGGGAAGTTGGAAATCCAAAGAACCAAAAAATCAGAATCTGGGCAATTCCGATCGGTCTGTCAAAAACTCCCCGATCGGTCGGCTTCCTGCACTGCTAAATTATACTGATCTGTCAAAAACTCCCCGACCGGTTGGCTTCGTACAGCGAATTTTTTTTTCGACCGGTCTGTCAAAAACCCTCCGACCGGTCGTAATTAAAAAAATTTGCCCAACAATAAATGCTGAACCCACGATTTTTTTGAACACATCCTCTCTCTTCTTGGGCGATTTTGGGCAATTTTGGGCAATTTCTAGGCTGTGTTGGGCGATTTCTTCCTAGTGAACCAAGGTAACCCTAAAACCTACTCCTCCCTCTCAATCTTCATACATATTGCTCTCTCCCACACCCTGTCTCTACCAATTTCCCCCACTATATAAATCAAAACCCTAACCCATCTCCACTAAGAATCCAGATATGGCTCGAATCATTCGATTGAAAGGTTCGAAACAGGTTAATGAGGGTAAGGACTCTCTACTGTCTCTATTATGGTTGTTGCTTGGTGTTTGTTGCATATCTACATTGGTGTTTGCTCTCATGGCACGAAAAAAGACACCCGCGATCCGAAAAGACCTCGATAAAGGAAAGGGTGTTGCTGAACCCTCCAAGAAAAACAAAAAGGCTAAGCAACCCGGATCTAGTTCGACGATTCGACAAATTAACGAGAGGGAAGATGAAATGAGGAAGAAGAGAAAGCAAGATAAACTCTCTGCTGAAGAACAAGAGAAACAATCATGGGTTGAGAAGTTGAGGAGAAGAAAGTTCACTTGCGAGCGCCAATTAATACGGGATAATTTGGGAGTGCCGGTCATTGCTACTCTTCAACACCAAGGCCTATTCCATTTCTTCAATGAGGTTGGTGGTTATAGACCCTCGCTTGTGTTACCTTTTTATGAAAATATGATGATAAGAAGTGATACTCTGATTGATGCTGATATTGGGGGAATTGTGGTGACTGTTACTCCCGATGTAATTGCTAGATATTTAGGCTATGTTCTCCCGAATATGGGAGCCATTACCTTTCCAAATGTGAATTGAGAAACCCCTTTGGAACATGTGATTGAAACAATCACGGAGGATCCAAATACTTACCAGCAGCACTATGGGAGATATAAGGCAGGGGGTTTGAAACCGCATTACCGTTTGATGAACAAGCTTATCAGTTACAACATTGACCCATTCAATAGAGAGAAGACCCCATCAAAGGGGGATGGTGATCTGATTTATGTTCTTGGTTCGACAACAAATGTGGTTGATTGTGCTCTATTCATTTGGAGGCAGATAGTTGAATTTCGATAGAAAGGTATTGGCACAGGAAACATTCCATTTCCAGCTATGGTTACCATCCTTTGCTTACGTGCTGGATGTAGACTGAGACCTGGAGATAAGCTGATTCCTGGAATTCCTGGACCAATCACTGGGGCATCCATAAAGAAGAGCAGGGCACTTTCTCGACCGAGAGATCCAGAAGCAGCTAGCTCATCACGACCTACTACTAGGGGTTCATTTGAGAGACATGAACAATGGTTTACCATGATCAGTAATCAGCAAAGTGTCATTCTGAAAAACCAAAGAGAGCTGCAGCAAGAACAGAAGAAACAGAGCAAGACTCAAGGGAAGCTCATGAAAATGATGCGATGGTTTCTTTGTGGCATGGAAGAAAGTTCAGGAAAGAAGTATGTGGAATCTGAAAGTGAGACAGAGAGTGATGATGAGGAGGAAGGAGAGGAAGAAGTAGAGGAAGGAGAGGAAGAAGAAGGAGAAGATGAGAGTGAGGAGGAGTCGGAGGAAGAGGAGTGATGTGGTGATGGTATTTCATTATCTACTAGTAGGTGTTGTTTTTATGATGACTAGTATGTGTGTTTTTCAGTTGTAGGCCATCTTTTAGGCCTTTCTTTTATGTATGATGGGAAATTTGGAGGGCAGTGATAGTTCACGGGTAGTAGACCAAACTAGTATAGAACTATCACCTATTTTGTTATCCTTTCGATTGAACCCATGGTCATTATAAGCTTTAAAGCCCTTAGACGATCTTTTTGGACTTTAAGAGCTTTTCATAAATGTTTTGGATGAATTTTGAGTTTGCAATAGTATGTATTAACTGTTGTCAATCAATGCATGACTTGTTTTAGTGCTTCTCTTATTGATTGAACCATATGTTCTTGATTCTCTATCTTTTAGCACTTTTCATGGGATGTTATATATATTTGTGTGTGAATAACCTCGAGTGATATAAAATTTCTACGTAAGAATGGAATCAAGGTTCAGTGCATAGTGTATGGCATGACTAGTTATTCTTGTAAAAATTTTTGATCATTGTTAATCATGGTGGCATGTGTTGTGTTAGTTGATGGAGCTTAACATGATTTGTTTTTGGATGTCACATGTGTTACCGGGGGGATATGAAAGATTGTACATATATATGCCGGCCGTTATTTTCTTTTACGTTTTTATTTCATTCGTTTTTCGAGGACGACCAACGTTTAAGTTGGGGGGTGTGATTAGTCCTTGATTTTGATGTTCCAACCCGACGACTCTGAAAGAAGTCCAGAAGCTGGCCGGCACGGCTGCGGCCCTCAATAGATTCATAAGTCGATCTTCAGATAAGTGTCGTCCGTTTTATGAAGTTCTAAAAAAACAGCCGACGACATATTGAGTGGACCGATGAATGCAAGCAGGCGCTCGGTAATCTGAAAGCATATCTCTCGTCGGCACCTTTATTGGCAAAACCAAAGCCAGGTGAGGAGTTTTATCTCTATCTGGCCGTCACGCCACATGCTGTTAGTTCGGCACTGGTACGGCAGGAGGGACAGGAGCAGTTCCCAGTTTATTTTTCTAGCAAATCTTTAATCGGTGCCGAGACGAGGTGTCTTCCACTCGAGAAACTTGCATTCGCGTTAATCATCGCCTCTAGGAAGCTTGCACCGTACTTCCAGGCCCATACCATCAACGTCTTAACCGAGTTCCCGCTACGGTCGCTTCTTCACCGTGCCGACCTATCTGGAAGAATAACTAAGTGGGCCGTGGAGTTGGCAAATTTTGATGTAGGCCATCAAGAGACAGGTCCTTGCCGATTTCATTGCAGAGTATTCTCCCAGGCCGAAGCCTCCATACCCCGACGATCAAATAATAGAAGCCGACGGAAGGTCAGAAGTACAGAGGGGGACCCTAGCAGACTCGTGGAAATTGTTCATGGACGGAGCCTCAAACAGCAGGGGAAGTGGCATTGGAATAGTCCTAGTCTCCCCTGACGGCCTTATCCATGAACATTCTATACGGCTAAACTTCAGTGCCTCCAATAACGAGGCAGAGTATGAAGCCCTTCTTGCCGATCTGGCCGCAGCCGAAGAGCTCAAGATTCACAGCCTGACCGTCTTCAGCGACTCCCAGTTGGTCATCAACCAAGTCACCGGCGAATATGAGTGCCGGGACGACCGAATGGGGAAGTACATGGAAAGAGCGAGGAACATGATATTGGGATTCCCGAATATCCATCTCCAACAAATCGGCAGGGAATAGAATGCTCACGCCGATGCACTAGCAGGGGTCGCGTCGGCAGTCGAAGTAAAGGAGTTCAGAACTATAAGTGTACAAAGTCTGGATCACTCGAGTATTGAGCCGACGACTGAAAGACAGATTTTCTACATAAACCAGGGGCGAAGCTAGATGGATCCAATCGTTGCTTATCTTAAGGATGGAGCTTTGCCGACAGACAAAAAGACTGCTCACCAGGTTGTCCATAAATCAGCCCGGTACTGGTTATCTCCAGACGGCAAACTCTACAAGAAATCATTCTCCGGGCCGTATCTTGTTTGTGTGCACCGCACAATGACCGAGGGTGTTCTCCATGAGCTTCATGCCGGTAGTTGTGGGGCACACACAGGGGGGAGATCCTTGGCCCACAGAGCAATTTCTCAGGGATACTGGTGGCCAAAAATGATGGAGGAAGCCGAGCAGCTTGTTAGGAAGTGCGATCCATGCCAGAGATTCTCTCCTATCATCCGTCAACCTGCCGAAGAGCTCACGCCTCTGACTAGCCCTTGGCCGTTTGCACAATGGGGGTTGGATATCGTTGGAAAGTTGCCGACAGCACCAGGAGGGTTCAAGTTCCTTATAACGGCCACAGACTACTTTTCCAAATGGGTCGAGGCCGAACCACTGGTCACAATTGAAGACAAAGACGTAAGGAGGTTTTCCTGGAGAAACATAGTCTCCCGCTTCGGCGTTCCCTATGCATTTGTGTCGGACAACGGCACTCAGTTCGTCGGGGACCTATTCACTAATTTCTGTGCCGAACATAGAATAAAATTTTACAACTCAATGCTGCACTACCCCCAGGGCAACGGACAGGCCGAAGCTTCGAACAAGACGGTCGGCAACGGCATCAAAAGGAGATTAGAAGCCGCCAAGGGAAAATGGGCCGAAGAGCTGCACAGTGTACTCTGGGCTTACCGAACAACTCCTAGAAGATCTACTGGCCAGACTCCTTTCTCCTTGGCCTTCGGCATGGAAGCCGTCATCCCGTTGGAATCCGGGCTCCCAACCATCAGGACTCAATCTTTCGACGAAGGAGCCAACAGCTCAGCCATCGAGATGGACCTCGACCTAGCAGAAGGGAGAAGGGACTTGGCCAGAATCCGAATGGCGGCTTATCAACAAGGGATGGCCAAATCCTTCAACCATTCGGTCCGACCGAGAACGTTCAAGAAGGATGACTTGGTGCTCCAGAAGGTTGTCGGCAACAAGAAAAAGAGTTCGGATGAAAAACTCGGCCCTAACTGGGAAGGCCCGTACTGAATCACAGATCAAGTGGGTACAGGGGCTTACAGACTAGAAGGAATTGACGGCACAGCAATACCTAGGCCTTGGAATGCCACAAACTTGAGGAGATACTATCATTAATTATAATGAACGGCCGAAGTGCCTTAATGAAATTTCTGTTGTGATCAAACGTTGTCTACGGTTGCCAATTATCCTCAAAATTGAGCACCCCGTCGGCGGTATTGCCGACGGGTCGGTGGTAAAGCCGAAATTTGGTAGGCATTCAGTAGAAATACCGGAGAGCCAATACGGTTGCCAATTATCCTCAAAATTGAGCACCCCGTTGGCGGTATTACCGACGGGTCGGTGGTAGAGCCGAAATTTAGTAGGCATCTGGTAGAAATACCGGAGAGCCGATACGGTTGCCAATCATCCTCAAAATTGAGCACCCCGTCGGTGGTATTGCCGAAACATGGTAGGCCTCCGGTAGCATTGTCGGAGAGCTAATACGATTGCCAATCATCCTCAAAAGTTCGCACCCCGTCGGTGGTATTGCCGATGGAGCTGAGCTAAGGAAGAATCCCTAGAGTCGGCACCCTCCCCAAAAAAGGGAAGGAAGCAAATATCGGTCAAAGCATGCATATTCGCCGAAGCGAAAATAAGGACAGGAGATAAGAAAATACATAAGAAAGTACCGATCAGTCATTACATCCAGCAAAAAGGCCACATGACGGCTACAAAAGCAAAAGAAAAGCAAAAAGCTTCACTCCTCGGCCGGAGGATCGACCGCATCCTCATCAACCTCAACCGGCAGACATCCCGGAGTCAGGACCGAAGTGGATTTTGGAATCGAGTTCATGACGGCCAGGTCATCCTTGTTACCGGCGGCCCGGAGCGTGAGAAGCCAGTCCTTCTTAAAAGCTCTCTCCCGAATCTTCTCGACCTGTTCCGAGTATATCTCCTTGGCTTCATCATAGCCGAGGTTGAAATTGATCTTCTCCAGCTCGATCAGCTCGGCAGCATGAGCAGTGTTGATAACTTTCAAGTCGACAGCATGCTGGGCCTTGATTGACTCGATGTCAGCCGAGAGACGTATTTTGTCGGTCCGGAGCAAATCGTCAACGGCCTTCAGCTTGGCCATTTCTTCATCTTTCCCGGCCAGCATCACACCGGCATCCTTCAGGCGGCCGTCCAGCGTGGCAATGTGCTCGTGAGCCGAAGTAAGCTTTGTGATAGCCTCATCGCAATTGTTCCTGCTGAGGGCGTAAGACCGAAGGCAGTGGGAGAGCCTCTCCTCCAGACCGACCATGTGAGTCATCACCTGAAAAGAGCAGACCGATGCATGAATCACCGACAACTAAGGAAATAGCAAGAAAGCCATCCGTACATGGCCCTGGTACATAGCCAGGCTCTTGAAGCAGGTCTTCAAGCTGTTCGGCAAGGCCGCAATATCTTTCGGCAGGGAAAAAGCCTGCATCAACGCCAGCATCACGTCGGCATTCTAGGTCACGCTGTCATGGGAGGTGGGCCGCACATCTCCAAAAACGAGATCGGGAACCCACAGCACGGCCGGAACCTCAAGCGCAGTGGAGGTAGTAGGAGCTGGGTCCTCTACGGCTTTCCTCTTTCGATCGGCTGGAGCCGACTTGGCCAAAGTTTCCACCACCGTCACCACCGCCGCCGCCGCTGAAGAGGTTTGGGGTACCGTGGGCACCGTCGGCAGATCCGTCCCAGTCGCCGCCACCTGCGCCGCAGCATCGGTCTTCTGTTGAACCTGCCTCGACGGCCTCAGCATGGTGGCAGGGCCCTTCTTCTTGTCGGCCAAATTGATAGGTTTGCGGCCGTATTTTGACATCTCTGGCTCTTGCGTTGTTGTCGGCTGGCTTGTATCGGAGGAAGAAGCCTCACCGTGAGCTCGAGATTCAAGGGTGTGGGTGTAAGAAGGGATGTAATCCAACAACGCCGGGGCGTAGCGTCTGTCAGTAGGGAGCGCCAAGGCTTTGTTGACTCTGTCCAAACCAGCCTCCAACTTCAGCGATGGAACCTTGGACGAATCTGCAAAAGTAAATATGTCAGCAGGAGCCATAGGTTCGAATTAAAAGTTAAGACGGCTTACCCAATGCACCGATGGCACGAGGGATGGGGTATTCGTTGTCCGTCGGCTCAAAGTTGCCGGACACCACCATGTAATCGTCGGTGTATTTATCCGAATACGGCAAGCCAAGAATGATCTTTTCAAGCCTAGGCCGTCGGCCCAAGTAGTACTTGTCCGACGTCTTATTAAAGCCAATGCAGTATTGGCCGAAGATGTCCTTGAATGTGAGAGGTTCGCTCAACCTCTCGTTCAGCTTGATCACCCCCATCAGGATGCGAAAAGTGTTGACCGTCACCTATGACGGTGTTAGCTCCATCTCATAAAAGAAGCGGCACAGAAAGGGGTGCAGGGGGAATCTGACCCCTCCCTCCACGACGGCCAGAATGGGGATATGGATGTGCGCCGGGCCGGGCTCTAATTTGTCTTGTGTGGCCAAAGAAATCTACACGTCGGCAGGAATGGCATACTCCTCCCGGAAGACCCTGACCGCGGCACCGGAGGCCAGACGGATCCGAAATTTGTTCGACCGTTTGGGAGCCATCTCAGAAATAATCAAGAAATCCCATCAGTTGCGTCGGTGATGTCGTTTCCGTTGGCACAATTTTTTAAAATACAGGAGACACTTGGGCATCGAGCCGAAGGGACAATCCCCACCGGTGGAACCACACAGAGGAGGTTAAAACTCCGATATGTGGCGGTGCTTCCATCGCACCACCACGAACCACCGCGAGCATGCCCGTTCCAGTTCGATAATCGACCAAAAGTGGTCCAAATGAAAAAATGAAGCATAATAAAGCAAACAACGGGGGTCGTGATACTCGCCTTCAAGGATCGAGGAGATCTGGAGCTGGAAAGATGCGAGAAAAGGATGGCAGCTGGACGGATCGGAGCAGAGCAGAGAAGAGAAGAGAAGGGCTCTCCCTTCCTCCCCGAGTCTAGTATTTATAGGGGAGGGAGGGCAGAGGATAACAGACGAGCGCCTTGAGGGCCACGCCGGCACGTGTGAAGCATCACGTTAGAAACATTGCCGGCCAGTGATGGGTGGCCACGTGTCGCCAGCGTATTCAAGTGACGGGTAGATTCTCGGGGCTCGCATCGGCGTGCGCCAAATGTCGGATCAGCCGACAAGCTTACCAATGGCATGCTGACGCGTGGCATTCCATTTAATGCACGCCTTCAGCTTTATCGGAAACGACAGCAGTGCACGCTAAACGTCAAATCAGCAGGCGTACGGTCCAACCCGACGCAGACACGTGTCGCCGTACACGCCAATATCAAGAACAATGATGAGAAGAGTCTTCCCACGCACGCCAGCCGAACAAATCATTAGCCGACGCAGGGGCTCCATCTGTCAACCTTGCCTCGGCAGGCCGACACAAAGGTTGAGGGGCTATTGTAAGTGCCGAAGTAAATTTAACAACGGTCGACCGTCCAGAAGCAGCCCTACATCGGTTCGGCTAAGAACCGGATGGATGTCACAGCAAGCGCTCGGGGGGTCAGACCGACGGTGGAGCTTCACGACGCTCCCGTCGGCCCAGACCTTAGATCTTTGGCAGTTCCTCGGGGACAGCTTCACCTTTTCAGTCTAACAAGCATGGTACATGTCCGCAGCCGAATCCTCTTCGGGGACAGTGTCCCGGGATCTCCGCACTCGCACGCAGCCGACAGAGCAGCTTTATCTGGACCCGATGTACTTGAGCGGCGAGGTTGTCTGCCAGGCGCCAACTTTTTGGTCAGACACTCTGCACGAGGGAGTTGGTCCGACAACACGCGCGTCGAAGCACGTGGTGGCGACGCGCCGTTGCCCTATATATACGAGACTTGGAGCTGGAGAGAGGTACACAATCCTGGCTACTCGAAACTCTGTCCATTTGTTCTTTCTCTCTCTCTAGAATCCTTGCCTGACTTCATCATCGGAGAGTTCACCGGCGACTCCGGCCGGTAGCCTAACGTGTGTTCACTGTGCAGCTAGGTTGGAAGCTCATCCAGTTGGACCGACGGTTCAACACTCAAAGCAAGAAAGACAAACCCCACCACTTCAAGAACCAACAAGAAGTGAAAAGGATTCGACCACTAAACCTCACATCCAACTCACCTCCTCAACTTGGAGGGCAAGAACTAGGTGATCTAACCAGGTAAACACATACAAGATCCACTTCTCACAATTAAGGCAAGAATTAACCGAGGACGAAGATCAACGTAAGACTTTGAAGTCGAGGGTCCATATCTCGGGAATTAGACAAGGACTATGTAACGATCTGCCCCCACCCTGCACAACCAAAGATCCACTTCTTGTAATCAAGGCAAGGACCACTTGGCGACGAAGGCCAACGGAAGACTCAGAAGTCATGGGTACACATATCAAAAGGGAGACAAGGACCACCCAAAACCAACAAATTTGAGTCAAAACTCAACAAGGGATAATAGACCAACTCAAGGAGTCAACTAGAGGATCGATATTGCTCTAGGACATGACAAACAAAGATTTCTAGGAATGATCCTATAAATTAATTTATAGAAAATAGTGGTACCTCATGTAATGCACACACAGGCACTCCAAGCACATCACATGAAATCAATGCATCAATGCACCCATAGAGACTAAATGTCTCCCCGAAGGCCTAAGTTTTCGAAACCGAAAGCTCTAATACCAAGTTGTCGTGCCTCGAATTTTCAAACCATTTTTTATATAAAAATATGACAATATTGAACAAGTACTAAAACTCCTATCCAATCCAAAGTGCAGAAAATAAAAGGGAATGGGGATACAAGCACACAAGCAAGCAAATGAAGTTTAAAAGGGAATAAGACAAGTCCAAAATAATAAAGTCCAGGTATATGAATTTTAAAGAAATACCAAACTCACAAAACTAGAATACCGATGATCAAGTCAAGCAAGCTCCAATGCAAGATGATGGCATCCAAAATCCTCCTCTAGGCATGGGAATCCGTACCTAAAAATAGAGAGTTAGGCAAAAGCCTAGTAGAGATAATCTATAACCAAATATCACTAAAGTTGGGACAAGAGATGCGAGTGCGAGAAAAGTAAAATATGTATGCAATGAGGACCATTTTCATATCTCTAAAACCATTTGATTTTTAATACCATTTGCCAATTCCTTTTCTTTTCAAACCATCAAATTTATCGATTTCATGAGATTTTTCCAAAAAACACTCGACTTGACGATATCAAGGAGTTTCTTTTCAAAACAATTTCCTTTTTTCCAAAGAATTCAAGTTCATCCACTCATTTATATTTCTTCTAAAATGCTCAACTTGACGAAATCAAGGAGATTAGTGTTTTCATTTATCATCTCAACCTTGATGAAACAAGGGAGGCAAACATCAAGTTCCGCATCTCCTCAACCATAACGAAATTAAGGGAGTCATGTATCACAATTATATTTTACTTCAAGATTTATTAGGCTTCGACTAGTTCCACAATAGAAGTCCGTCAACTAACTACCCGTATAATTCCTCGTATTACCCGACTCATCGGGAGGGCCCAATCAAACCCCCATTGAACAATGTTGTGGGTGCATATCCACCCAGAGAAAGAAATTCCCGAATAAGTATAATAGCCAACCCAACTCATCTATTATGTTTTAGGTCAAGTAAAACATTCTATCCATTCTTTCTTTCAATCCATTAGATTAGGGCATCCATTCCTCCTAATCTTTCTAAGTGACCAAAAACATGATTTTTATAGAATTGATTTCAAATTCTCAAAGTTCAAGTAATAAGGTCATAGGACCATTTTTCCAAAACCCATTTCTACATTTCTCAAGTTAATCTCTTCATTTCAAGAAGACCCAAATTTAGGGTTTTATAAAAATTTGGGGATTCATCATATTAATTCGAGGATCTTCAAATTAAACTCATGGGAAGCCCGTTGATGTACATAAGACCCACAATACTCAACCAACTTGGTCAATTTCGTGAAGACCCAAATATCTAGGTTTTGACAAAAATAAGGATTTCTTCAAATTGATTTTAGGATCTTGAAATTAAAGCCATGAGAAGCTCAATTAGGTACAATTGAACACAAACCCTCGAGAAATTGATGGGTTCACAAGACCCACAAACTTCACTAAGAAAAATAGCCTCATTCTTTTAGAAATTTTAGAAAGGGAAAGGAGAAAACCAACAAGAGGGATGTTTGAGATAGAAAACTCTACCTCTGAATGAAGACTTACACCCAACCTTAGATAAGGGCTCTTCAAATCTATCCTCAAAACGTGGATAGATGTGTAGAGGACACTTCACTCTACAAGGTTGAGGAAGAAACCAAGCTCAAACGAGCAAAGGAAAGAAAGAAAGAAAGAAAGTCGGAGTAGGGTATGTGTCCATGCCCTGCACGCGGCAGGTGCTGCCGAGTGAGCACGTTGCGCATGAAGGAGGTTGTAATGCGAGGTCCAACATCACCTGGGTACAAAAAATATTATGCAATATATAAGTTTGATGGCACCCTCACTTCAATAGCTAGCTTTTGGGGTGAGTTCTACCCAAGATCATTTAACATGGTATAAGAGCCGGAGTACCGCAGAGGTGAGTAGGGTGCGTGTCCCTGGCCTGCACGCAGCAGGTGCTGTCGAGTGAGCATGTTGTGCGTGAGGGAGGGTGTAATGCGAGGTCCCACATCGCCTGGGTACTAAATTATTGTGCAGTATATCAGTGTGAGGGCATCCTTACTTCAATAACTAGCTTTTGGGGTGAGTTCTACCCAAGATCATTTAACATGGTATCAAAGTCGGAGTACTGCAGGAGTGGGTAGGGTTTGTGTCCATGCCCTGTGTTGGCCCTATGTTTTTATGGTGCATTATTTACACAAATATAGTAATTATAAAATGATTTTAAAACTC
Organism: Monotropa hypopitys; assembly: GCA_002855965.1. Lineage (NCBI taxonomy): Eukaryota > Viridiplantae > Streptophyta > Magnoliopsida > Ericales > Ericaceae > Monotropa > Monotropa hypopitys. The sequence goes on along the minus strand of NMUG010001621.1, from coordinate 91 downwards.
CTTGAATTAAAGCTTAAATGGTTAAATCTTATTTATATCAAGGAATTGTATTTATCTGCTTATTTCTCAATTCAATTTTATACTAAAGTCC
>NMUG010001620.1:0-17476 GCA_002855965.1 Monotropa hypopitys | reverse complement strand
GAAATGGCAAGACCGTGTGTATGCGAGTTTGTAGAATAATAATGGAGAGTTGACGATTGTACAACCGATTCATTCCTCGTTATGTATATTGTTGTAAGAAGGTTGTTGATTTCTTGTTCTTGAGATGACAAATCCCTTGTGGGATCCTCCGTCCCTTGTGTTTTTGGTGAAATCGATTCTTGTGCCGGCATTTCCTTCCATGTCGGCGTGTTCCTTTCGTGTCGGCGTATCCACACCTTATCGAGAGTTGTCCCTTTTATTCTTTTGTGTGGCACGCGAGTTTTTCTCAAGTTTGGTGTTCTTTGGTCGTGATCTTTGCTCCTCTAACCTCAGTTAATTTCGGAGACGGAATTTTTTAAGGTGGTTGAGGTGTCACGACTCGTATTTTTGAAATAATATTTCCGGAATTCAATTCGCTATTCTAATTGGTCGATGAATTTTAGTATGGATCCCTTGGTTTGCGTTGGCAATTAGAGTTGAGTGTTGGACCCATCGTTGGTCCATCCATTTGGTTTGTATTCGATTCGGGATGTTCCGGGAAGTCCCGGGAGGAGTTAGGGTCGAGGTTGGGCTTTATTTTTAAAATGCAGCATTTTTTAAAGCGTCGACCGGTCGGGCTTGTCGTTGCCGACCGGTCGTGGTATTTCAGTGAAACCTTGCACCACCCCGCGACTGGTCCCCCGTGATGCTGTCAATCGGTCGCAACATTTCAGATAGGTTCTTTATAAATCCTCGACCGGTCGAGCTTTCCGTTGTCGATCGGTCGCCACGAGTAAAAATCTTGTTTGAATGTTTAATGAAGGGCAGCTGTGTTATTTCGCATAGGGGGTATATATGTGTTCATGCCCACGATTTTGGGCATTCTTCCAACCCTAAGAGCAGCCCTCACTCTCTCTACCTCTCAAGGTTTCTTTTCTCCCTTCTCTCTAGGATTTGATCACCTTCTATGGTGATTTTGAGGATGGTTCTTTGAAGAACCTTTCTCCCCTCGTCAAGACCTCGCCATCGATGTACATAGCTCATGTTGTTGTCAAGACACCCTCACCTAGGGTTATCTCTATGCTTTGGGCTTGAGGTAAATATGTTTCTATCTTGTGTTTGTGTAATTGTGTTGGGTCACCTAAATGGTTTTCAAGATTAAAAATCAAAGGTTTCTCTAAAACTCATGTTTTGGAAATCATGAAGAAATCATGTTTGATTAAATAAAATTGGTGGCATCCTTGCATGAAAATTGAGTGTTCTTGGTGAGTGTGGGGATGTGAGATAGTCAATTTGATGTCTAGGACATGTATTTTAATTATTGGAATTTGGTGGAAATTGGAGGTTTTGTCCTAGGAGTTTAAATTGATGGAATTGAGCGGTGATCTTGTACCCGCTAGGTGTTCGATACAATGCCCAAGGGGCTTACGAGTAGAATTTATGGTTTCATAAGATTGTTAGATCTTAATTAGGCCCTTGCGTGTGGCCTTGGATATATGGGTGGCAAATTGGTTGATAGATTGGATGTCCTTGGTGACTAGGACCCTTGAGTGCACTTATGCTGTCACGCCCGAACTAATTTAAATAAATTAAATTGAGATATTATAAAATTTTAGAAGAAAAGAGGAAGGAAAAATAATATATGTGGAGGGGTTAATATTATTTTAGAGAGTTATAATGATTATTAATGAAAACAATTGTAATTGTATTTAAATACATATAAAATTGTGTGAGGAGTGGCACACAAGGGTAATAAGACTTTATAAGGGAGGGCAAGGAGGTCTTTAGATTTTAAAATCTGTCATTAGTGGTATATATGGTTATTATACTCCTATTAGGGTTATATTATATGTGTTGGAGGTTATAGAAAGAGAGAGCTTACAGAGGGATTACGGGAGGAGGCTTGGAAGAGTAAGGATTTCAAGGTATAGATTGAAGTTATTGGAAGAAACTCTCTTCTTCAATCTTGTTCCTAGCAACCTAGAGGTAAATCTCATGCTTTTACAATGTTAATTTCACACAATTAGTCCCAGATTAGTAGTTTTTTACTAATCACGTTTAGGGACTGTTTTTTAAGATCTACTTGGAAAATCATGATTTTAGATTAATTAAAGTTGGTTTTTGGAGTCCAAATCTTAGTATGATTTGAGGGTAGATGTCTTCTACATAATAGAGTACTTGGGTTGATGATTTGAGGCTTTTTAAATCGAGTTTAGAGGAGTTTGGATTAAGAAAATCGAAAAAAATAGTGTTCTTTGGAATCTGTTGTTCTGCAAATTTTCGAACAGCGGCCTTAGATATCGGTATCTTAATTTTCAAGATATCGGTATCTCGAGTCAAGTTTAATATATCGGTTTGTAAGAAATTTAAGATAAATGTTTCTTAAAAACTTAAGATATCGGTTTCTTATATATTAAGATATCGGTATCTAGAGTTTGAAGAAAAGATATCGGTTTCTTAGAAAATTCAAGATATCGGTATCTGAGTGGCAGAGTTAAGATATCGATATCTTAAGCTTAAGATATCGATATCTAGAGGGTCTGATCCCAAAAATCTGTTAAGTTATAAGACCCTTAATTAAGTGAAAATAAGGCCTTTAAACATAATTCTGAATACATTAAGTTAATTTAGGCCCTTATAAGATGTTTTTAACTACAGGTGAGGAGACGGGGCCTTCGAACACCAAGAAGTAAATTCATTCAAGTCATCAAATCTTGGTGAGTGTGTAGCTACCTTTACATATATGTCCTTTGGTTTGTGTTTGGCTTATATTAGAAGTATGTGAATTATGATTGCATACACATGATCTAGATGTGATGGTTTAAATATAAGGACATGTTTGTTTATGTGTAAGTTGGTATGAGTTGTTGTGTGTTTCACATGTTATTATGTGATAAATGCTTAAGGTTAGCTATCTTTCTTTTCTACTTGCAAGCATGAATAAAACTGAAAAATGTGATATGTCGAGGTTGGAACTGCGGGGCCAACGGCATTAAAAAAATGGATTTTGACATGTCGAGGATGGAACTGCGGGGCCAACGGCATGAAACGTGGATTGTGAAATGCTATGTGCATTGTGATATGTCGAGGTTGGAATTGCGGGGCCAATGGCATAAAAGATTATGGGGAAAATCCCCCTTAACATGTTGAAGTCGGGTTGTGGTTCGGTGACATGTTGTGTGTTGAGGTTGGAACTGCGGGGCCAACAAAATCAGAGAGTGCTATGGGCACGTTACACCAAAAATTAAATAAAACAATACATGAAAGTGGCTTGTGTACATGATAGATGGGGAGAGACACCACCCCTTGGATAGTTGTTTGTGTACGTGATAGATGGGGAGAGACACCACCCCTTGGACAATTGTTTGTGTACGTGATAGATGGAAAGAGACATCACTCCTTGGACAGATGCATGTTTACGTGATAGAAGGGGAGAGACACAACCTCTTAAATACTTGTTATTTACTTGTACTTTACCTGTACACTGTGAGTTTCCATTTACATTATCAAAGTGCATATATTGACTGTTGTAGCTGACACTCCTGGATATCTTTTGTTGTTTTGTTTTGCAATCTATATCCAGGTCAGGAAGAGTATCAAGTTCACATTGTCAGCCATTGCCGAGTTGCCTTTCAGAGCAGTTTAGTAGAGGTTGCTCCATGTTGGAGACAGATACTTTTCCTCAGTTTGTTCAGTAGTTGTGTTTGAGGTAGACTGTTCTTTTATATCAGTTTGAGTTTGAGAGAGTGGAGTTTTTGTGTAGTGGAGTTTTGATAGACCACTTGTTTGGAGTTTATATTTCAGTACTTCCACTGTGTTTTTATTCTGCAGTTAAATTTATGAGACCATTGTTACGTATATCACTTGGGTTTTTAGTTGTTGATGCTTTGTTTAGTCATGTATCCGTTGCCAGTTTTAATATTATTATTATATTCTGGAATGGGTCGTGACATATGCACTCTAGGTGCTTGATGAAATGCCATAGAAAAAGGAATTGTATATCGATGTGTGAACTCGTCACACTTGATTTGGGAATTTGTCCCTACGGTGTAGTGGCCTTAGATTGGGTTGGTTGGATGTCTAGATATGTGATCTATGTGTTGATGTGTGAATTCGTCACACTTATGTGGGAACTCGTTCGTTTTAAAGTGAACTCGTCACTAGTGTTGGGAAATTTGTTCCCTTAGATTGAATTCGTCAATCTCATCAGTTCACCTATTAAACAACAAACCAACATAATGTGATTTTGGATGTGTGGAAATATAGATCAATTCGTGATCTCCAGGTCAATTCGTGATCCTCGGACCAATTCATGGTCATTTGCGTGTGGGGTTGGTTCTTGAATTTTTTGAGACAACCCGAATCAATTCGTGATTCCTTTATGAGTTAGTAGGTCCTTGAATTCGTTGAGGCGACTATAAATCGATTCCTGGTTTGAGGGTTTTCTTGGTTGGTTCTTAAATTTGTTGAGACAACCCCAAACTAGCCCAAGGTTTGACTGTAGGGCCAATCCTGGATTTGTCTAGGAGGTTCGAATCCCTTGTGGCTTTTTTCTAACATTTGTTCCAAGTCGGGAATCAAACACACTAATCAACCATTACCACCCTCAACACAATCCCTTGCTAAGTGACCCGGTGCATTGCACTTGAAGCACTTTCGCACAAAGTCGTTACCCTCAGATCCCGCTGGTTGATTCACAGTCCTTTCTTGTTTGCTTTTCCATCTACTACCTTGGCTATCCTTGCCACTCCCGCCATGACTCTTACTAAATCTTGATTTAGAATTACCACCTCTAAAACCACTTCCTCCCGACTTCTCATTATCATTTCTAAACCTTTTTATGTTCTCCTCCCTCGTCCGAGTATTTTGCATATCTACCCAAGTCCTCTTAGCCATATCCACACGATCCGCATAATTAGTCTCCCGAAACTGTAAAAGTTTTGTATACATGATTGGTGCTAATCCCATTCGAAACTTATTACACCTCAAGCCTTCAGTACTAACTATCTGCGGTGCATATCTAGAAAACTGCACAAACTTCGCCTCATACTCTGCTACAGACATTCCTCCTTGCCTCAAATTTGTAAAAGCTGCTATTTGCTCATACCGAAAACTTTCCGGATAGTACTGCTCATTGAAACCTCTCACAAACCTATCCCAAGTAATAACATTATGGACATTCGGCTCAACACCAATTGCCGGTGCCCCTTCAAGCCTCTTGAAAGACTCCCACCAGTTTCTAGCCTCACCACGAAAGAGAAAAGTCGCTAACACCACCCTTTGATCACCTATCACTCCCATAGTATCTAAAACCAATTCGACCTCCTTTAACTACTCTTCAGCCACCTCAGGATTATTTGCTCCCTCAAATACCATACCACACAATCTTTTGAATCTCTCCAAGAGACCCGTATTCATACCTCTATCCACATTCTGATTAGCCTGTAATTGAATCAACATTTGTTGACCTTCGGCCAACTGAGCAATGGCGGCCATCATCCGAGTGTCTTCTCCAACCACAAAGGAATACCCCCACCACTACCTGGATTACCTCCATTCACACTGGCCTCCTCCTCAACTCTTTGATCATTATGCTCCATTATTTTTCCTGTAAATCACAACACAAGAAACAACATGGTAGAAACAAGTATTAGATGTCAAAAACTCACGCATCGGTCAAACACACCTCAATGACTCAATGCATGACTCGACATCCTATGGTCCACTAATTAGCCACCCTAACCTTAGCATTTTGTTATACTATGCTTTTCCACTTAACTTTCCAAGACTTCCCATTGGAAGAGAACGTTGATCAGGCGTTCTTCCAATCGGATTTCAAGTCAAGTCCCATGGGTGTCAAAGACATGCATAATAGTCCCAAAATACTAACACTCCAACTTCCGACCATTACCTCAAACTCTGATGCGGATAGCGTGGCTGACGCTTACCTGGAGACCCGGGGGCGCCGGTATGCCCGGGATACCCGCTCGGTAAAACAAACGCAACTTTTGATCCATAACTCCGATTTTAGCATTTTTTGGACCATTGGAAAGCTATCGGAGAGACGCTCGACGTCAAAATCGCTACTCCATTTTGAGTCCTGGAGCAGCCCCAAAAAGAGCCATTCCGGTTGTTGTATTTAGCCCGCTTGTTTTGGGCTTTTTATTTTAGTTCTCTTATTTGCTAGGCCCGACTTGTTTATGGGCTAGGGTTTTATGGGTATTTAAGGAACACTCTTGTATCTCTTTTGGTATCTTTGAACGAAATCAAAACCCTAGAGAGCAATTTGCCTCTTTCTCTTCCAATAATCCGGTATTCGATTGAATCAACATGTGATTGTTGCCTACTCACTTGGCATTCACCCTAATCAACAGGTTTGTAGAAGGTTGCAGCCGCCAATCTCCATTGACGACTGCATCAAACTCATACCTGAAGTACAATTCCATCGATCACATGATCCCCTAACTCGGACCTACAACCTAAGCTCTGATACCAAGTTGTAACATCCCAAACTTCAAGAACGATTAAAACGCAGAATAAAATTTTTCTTAATTAAAACACTTCCAAGCAACCTTATTTAAACAATTAGAAGTTCATATCACCCTCCATAGACAAACTACTAAAACATTAATCCATATGGTCTCAACAACCTAGAATGTACTTATGTGGAAACAAAAGTTCTAATAAGGAACCAACTCCAAAATTAGAAGCATAGCTGAAAAGAAATAGACAAAGCTGCAAGAATTGGCTACTAACAACGAGCACACTATCGGCCCCAAGTCTTCACTTTGGAAAACTTCTCTCTCTAGCCTCGTAGTGGACCGCTAACACTGGATACCTATTTCCAAGTCAAAAACAAGGAAACAGAGTGTGAACATATGCATCGCAAGTTCTAGATAAAAGGCAAGTAAAAGCACGATTTAACTTTAAAAATAACAATGTTCCAAAAATAGGAAAGATGCAATGCCATGCATGATATCAACCCTCTCAACTTTCTCTTTTTCCAAAACCTTCATACATAATATAATTCTGGACTGCAGCCCCTTTTTCCCAAAATAGTCGACTTCTCCCATCCTTTTCTTTCAAAAATAGCTATTGCTATATGCAATAGTTCGTGCACCCTGTACACTATCACATGGAACCGCAACCCCATTCCATCATGCCGTCGAACCGCAGCCCGACCTCGACATGGAACATGTCACCGAACCGCAGCCCGACTTCAACATGTTAAGGGGTATCCCCCATGGCCATATAGGCACCAATCCTCTTCCGTCATATCTCATATACATATCGTATATAAAATCCATTCCAAAACTCTTTTCACAAAAACATGCCTCATCGGCTATAATCTTTTTCTCAAATCTCTTTTCTCAAAATATTTTTCTCAAAACATTGACATAGGTTAAAAACCCCTCAAAAAATATGCATATGCTAAATACATGCAACATGTCATGCAACTTCCCATGATTTTGTGCAATTACTATAAAACAAAAGAGGGAAAGCATCTAAATATCGAGATGCTACATACTTACACTCACCGATACCACTTAGCCAAGCTTCTCTTTGCCTTTGTTCAAGGCGTCAATATTCTCCACGGAATTCCCTGTCAAAAGCAACTAACAATTTCAGTCCACAATACGTATAATTTGAACAAGGAAAAATAAATCTACTTATATGATTGACCATAATAATATAATCTCTACACATGGATTATTACATACACCTCCTACCAAAACCACACCATTTATCCAACCCATACTTAAATATTAGGTTCATGATTGTGAGTTTATCAATAAAAACACATATACACCATTTTCTATGCCCCTTCTAGATCTCTAGGTTTTCCATCATTTTGATCTACAACTACAAGTAGGAAAACTTCCATACACAATAAAAATAAGCCCAAGGTTCATATAATTTTTCTATGGAATCCATAGATCCGGTCATGATTATGAATATACTCAAGCCTTAACCTCATATATATACTAATCCCATAGATTAGAATAAGGGATAGAGATAGGGACTGTAACACTCACAAATTTTAAGATATATTTTTTTAGAAGTGTTAAATGTAGGTAACGAGTATCCAATCATCGGTATCCAATCCTCGTATAGAGTAAATAGGTCCCTCGTAAAGAGCCAAGTGCCACATTTTCATTTTATACCATCATTCCGTGTGACCTAGGGCAAACAACCTCCTAGTCAACGTACCAACTCAAAATGTGACTTTCCTTTCCATTGTTTCCAAAATATTTCTGTTTATTCACAAAACGTTCCATTTCCAAAACATTTCCATTTATTCACAAAACGTGTCAATCGTTCACAAACCATTCCACTTAGTTCGATTTTCCACAAAAGGTGTCACAACACCGTTTGACCCACAAACTATCCGAGAGTATCCAAAACAAGCCAAAGATCCCCAATTTGATTTCATAAAATGACAACGACAGTTTTTTCACAAGAATTGGGGTTTTGCATAATCGAACTCGAAATCGACCAACCAATGCCCAGGGAGAATGCAACGACCCTAGTCAAAACTCAACGCGACCACTTTAAGTGAACGACCACACTTTACACTAATTTCACGAATATACAACACTTGACGGGATTTCATAAAACGAGCGAGAAGGAAGTAGAAGTACCAATAGTACAAACGAGAGGGATAGAAAACTTTACCTCAATTGGAGTTTCTGAAACAATCGCCGATACTGGATTTGTTAGAAATTTTGGCATGAACTTGCTCAAAATAGGAGAACCGCACTAAGGTGCCAACAACAACAACAAAGGGAGGAACCCAATATCACACCTCCTACAAATGTAAATTACCAATCCAGATTTACCGACAATTAAACAGGGAAGAAGATATACCTGCCGACGCGACCACTAGCAGTGGTCAAGGCCTCGAACGTCACGCGCCACTGATTATCACCGCTCGTTTGGACCGGCACCTACAGAACCCAACAGACAGTCACTGATCGACGGCGAACGAATTAGAACACTAAAAAGAGGAAAACATAGGCTTACCCACTGATGCGATGCTGCAACTATCACGCGACACTGCTCGCCCAACTGTCACTGTACCTCGCCGCAATCCACGCCGTACCTCAACGCCCACTGTTGCCGCCAAGCCAGGCGTACAGATCCTCGCCATCTTCGCATCAAACTCTCGTCAACACCGTGCCACACCCTCATCACTATCATGTCGCGCACCACCACCACTCGGATCCACCACACCCACACCGGCGCCATCACCACCGCAGGCCACCGACCACCGCGCCACCACAGAGGAGGTGCGCGCAGAGATAGAGGGAGGGAGGAGGAACCGAGAGGGTGAAAGAGAGAGGGTGAGAGAGAGAGAGAGGGAGAGACTCGTGAGTGGTGGAGGAGGGAGGGGGAACCGCGCACGGGGCGCTGCGCAAAGAGGGAGCCGAGTGGGAGAGGGCCAAGAGGAAGGAGGGAGAGGGAGCAGGGCGGTCGCCAGAGGGGGAGAGGGAAGGAGGACCGACGGGAGGAGGGTGAGGGAGAGGGAGGAGAGTGCGAGGAAGAGAGGAAGGGGAAGCCGCCGCAACAATGGGGTTTTCCCCTTAGGTTTTCGCACAAGGGCACTTCGGGGGAGAAGGGGGGAGGCCCAAACATCATTTGCCTTTTCTTTTTTATATTAAAAGAATTAAATTTAATTCCTTTAATTTAAATGATCAACAACACTTTCGAACAACCCCCAAGGACCAAAATGCAACCCGAATTTTGCCACCACGGCTTGCCCGCACTCAGAACACAAAACCCCACAAACCAAGACTTTTCTCACTCAGACAGGACCGGTAGGATAAAATCTGAACCGTAGGGAACCGAACGACGATAAAATTAAATCTCAGAAAACGATTTAATTAATTATAATCATTATTTTTTTTGAAACGGAGGAAAAATAACTAAAATTTCCGGAGCGTTACAAACTACCCTCCTTACAAAAATTTCGTCCTCGAAATTTCCAAGGTAGAAGAACCGAAACTCAACATTGCGAAGGGAACAACGTCCAAAAGCACCAAACAATTGGATAAATTTGCGACGAGAACCGGCAACAACGACAAGGAGGTTACCAACCGAAACAACTCCATTAATCGAATAAACAACGATAAAATAGATTCACAATCGACAACAGTTTCACCCAAAACAATGCCCAACAACAACCGCAAACTGAACAAACCGCAAACTTTCTTAAACGCGCAACACACTGCAAGGTAAGGGGTACGTCACAAAACAACATGCCGAAGAAGAACTGATATTACACAAACAACATCGTCCTCGAAAGAGTCAAGAGTTTCCAACTAAATGGTTTTCGCGCAACCATAGGTTCCAAACTGATCAAACGAGCAAGAAACGCGCATTTTTGAACGAAAACGCGATACAGATGTGAAACCGCAAGAATATCACCCCAAAAAAATTCCAAAAATTCCACAAAATTCTAGAACATGTCAAGACACAATGTGAACATGCCAGGAAAATTTCCGAGTACCGAAACGCCGTGGATACGGTACGGATACGATACGGACACGATACGGATACTCTGATTTTCCAAATATATATTTAAAAATTTTAGAAAAATAAAAGAGCAGTTTTCCACTACCGCAAAGAAGTTCACAATGACTTTATCACCACGAACGCGTAAAACAACCCCGAAATAGGTTTCTGAACCAAATAGGAACAATCCAACCGACACGAAGTAGGATTTGAAAACAAGACAACCCGCAAGGAATGGTCACACAATAACTGTGCCACCCAAATCACACCAAACGACCACAACGCCACTAAAAGAAGAACTGAACAGTCAAAATCTCACAAACCAACCCGCACGCACCTATCGCGGTACTAGAATGACAATGAAGTTTAATTTGAGATGTGCTGGCCAGTCACCTTCTCAAAACAATCCTTCATGTTCATTCCTACACCACATGACATGGACTATGCACACCGGTCACGCCAAACATCACCACAATCCAAGTCGGTGCAGTCGACTTCAAAGAAACACACACATTCTATCCCAACACTCGCAACACAACTGCACAATACAAAAATAAACTCGTCTTACTGATCACGCCAACCACAAACCAATCCCACAACACACTCTCAAACAAGAGTTCCGAAGAGAGACAATATTGCAGAACAGAAGTGTCCAAACGCAAAAGGACACGACGCCAACGGATACAACAACAATCCGGATTTGCTCGAAGACGTGGCGAACAAGAACGAACATAAGAAGGCAACCCACGAGATGAGAGTGCATGAGGCCAAAATACGATTCCCGACAACAAGTTCTACGAAGTAGATAAATCTATACGCGCGAGATGAACAACACCTCACCGCCAAGACGAAGTCAAAAGGAGTACCCAAGCATAATTTGCCTCCTACAACCTTATGCCCAAATGAGAAAGCAAGCTCTATTCTCGTCTCCAAATATCACGCAAGACACATGACACCTCAGGTCATCTGCCCAAACTATTTATCTCTACCAAAATAATGACTTCAAGTCAAATCCGCATTCCAAACTCTAAGTCACCAAACAAGGTCACTACATTTCTACCTCTTGATCCAAAATCATTTACTCTCCACATTATCATCTAACTAGGTAAGAAACCCAAATGCCACTTCCAAGGAAACCACAAGGTAGTCATACACGCTTTATCACTCCAAAACATCAAGAGAGAACTAAAATCCTCAAACCACTTTCCCAGCTCATAACACAACTAGAACAACGACAACTCATCGACAAACACGAAGGCACCTCAAAAGGAGGTCTAACACTCAATTCACACAACAAGCCCAACAACCAATTGAGACAATTTCAACACAAGGCTATTTATCAAGTTGTTCCACAATCCAATTAACCAAACAACCCAATCACCGACACAACCGGCTAACCAAATACCCAAATGATCAAGTAACCACCTAACCATCAGTGGACCTACACAACTCAGTCCATCTTGTAAGACTTCAAGTCACAACTTAGGGCTACCACAAGAACAAAATACCACACTTAAACTCTTTCGTCTTTCTCAATCAACCAAAAAGTACTACAACCGCAAGGCACTAAGTTCAACACGAATCCTCAAAGAACCTCAAACTACAAGTCAAGATCAACTCTCACATCAAGAAATGTTATAACACAACTCACATCAACCACTGGCACTAATCCGCAAAAAGAACCTACTATCCCAAGGATATTTCACATCCCAAGTGAATCACACACCATCTCTACTATGACAAGGCCTTACTACACCGAGATATTCTTATTTCCCAAGAAGGTCACAACCACTAGATCACCAAGTGCTAACGCATCACGAAACAACTAAACCTATCAATCCCACCAATAAGGCCATTCCAAGATCCCACAACTTACACAAGGAACGAAACAAGACAGGGAGATCCAATCAATCCCAAGGGCGAACAACCAACAACAACCAAGTTATCGAACAAGAAGCCAACCACGCAACGGGAATGAGAGTCGAAACTCGACCACCAGGAAACAGTCGGAGCCAAGAGGGCAAACGACAAACTCCAAAGATCAACGTCCAGAAGAGAAATAGAATTCGAGGATCAATCGGAAGAGCACTACTATTTTCCAGCCGCAAAGAACGATTATCTAATCACTAACGTCAAGAGGAACCACATCTCTCTGACAAGAAGCAGCCAACAACAATCTCGACCAAGATTAAGAGGAGGAACTCAAGAAATGATTATCCAATTGCACACAGAATCCTCATTCTCACTAGGAGAGCAAACGAGAATCCACCAACAAACCGTCACAAAATCCATCATCCGCTGCAAGAGATAGGCTCAAAAGCCACGACGACAACAATGAATATTCTATTCCTGCGAAGGGATAGGCTCGACAAGCCATAACTGCAACCACCATCGACCAATATCGAGGAACAAGAAGCCAAATCATTACAAGAGCCAACGAAGGAACTCATTCGTGCTCTAAGAACTAGGAACTCGAAATGGTTCACTACGACAGAGTAGGTGACAACACCATCAACAAGAGGATATAACAGGAACACACAAGTCCAATATCGACAGGATCCTCTAACTATTTCCAAGACAGGCCCGAAAGTCAAATCAACAGAGACACGATTTCACTCAAAATTCCAAAAGAACAACAACAAGACCAACTCGAAGGAGTAGACAACACGAATTTCTAAATCATTTTGTTATTTCGAGTTATAAAAACTTGTTGTTTAATGAAATCCATGCAATCCACACACATTCAATGCCTAGATACACATGCCATGCACCATATATACAATCCCTCAAAGCTACACAAAAGAAACGGTGCGCACATTGAGACTAAAAGTCTCACCCAAGTCCGAGGTAAATCGGAACTAGCACTCGGATACCAACTGTAACACTCCCAAATTTTGAGACATGTTTTTTTAGAAGTGTTAAATGTAGGTAACGAGTATCCAAACAGTAAGTAAAGTGTCATCTACCACACACACGCTACTCATCACACTACTTATTACAACACATGCTTGCTACGGAAAGGAGGCAAAAAGGATTTTATAACACAACCATGTACAACAATGCCCCAAATAAAAGAGAAAGGCCAAAATAGGATTTTATAAGTAATCATGTACAAGACGGCCAACAGTAAAGAAAAGAAAGTACAGTACTGAAACAGAAAGGCGACCTATCACTACAGTCCGGTCTAGCCTCAAGTCATGCGAAGGATCCAGCGGCTCCAAGTCCAAGGAGGGTAAGTCTTACAAAAGTAGAGGGTCAAGCACGACCGCTTGGTAGAGATAATCCATCTCCAAACGTCTATACTATTGGGGTGCACGTCCTCGGAAAAAATGCTTGGACCGAACTTTAACATTACCTCAAACTCCACATTACTACAACACACTCCAAAACATTCTACACAACTTTAAATGATTCCCCAACATTCAAAACCTTAAGATTTGACCCAAATTATTAAAAATTGTCATAACCATTTTATTTAAAATAATTATAATTGAATTCTAAGGACACGGGTATTACAAAGTACTGGAAAGTCTGATAAAGATCATAGTTCTAGCTATCCTAGAGCAACTCCAAAGAATCGGTAATGAATACAATGTAGAAAATTGATTAGCATGGTACACAAAGGAACTAAAGTAACGAAGGGGTTGTGCCTCTCCCCTAATATAATTCTTCAACATCGACATAGATATGCAAATAAAAATACATGTTATGATATGCATCTTTTCAATAGATATTGGGAAGCTTCCATACACCACCACCACAACGATGGTAAGGGTGAATCAATCAAACCCGCTAGCTAAGAGCAAATCAATCAAGAACTAGTATTTTATCCATGGAAAGAAACAGTATTGAGACAACATTGCTAAGTATCTACTATTTCTCAACACTGCAACCGGAATACAACATCCCCACGAAATGGCATCTACCGTCTTAGGGCCATATTACTAAGCATCTACTGCCCCATAAGCCCATTGCCGAGGATCCACCAATGTCACCACATGGTGATATAGAATTATGCATGGATGTACAATCAAAAATTAATATCACACATTCATAAATCCACAATGTACTAATCCATGCAATGAATTATGCTTGCACACACCAAGAAGTAAAAGGGTAGAATATCATCATCATATATGAGCAAGTGCGAAGTATGTGAGGTTATCTAAAATTAAATAACAACAACCATGGGTACAAGGCATGTAATATTCATCACATGAGCAAGTGATTTTAATTTAAACCAGAGTCCCCAATCGCCAACAACCAAAAAATATATGAATCACATATTGCACATAAAAGAGATTCAAGTAGGAATTCATGTTTAAACTAGCATGTAACATGCAAATCAAAAATCTACATGTGAGAGAAATCTACACACTCACCAAGATGTGAAGACTTCAAAGGAATTAGTTCTTTACTATGGAGGATTCTGACACCTTACATGTATCGATAACGATAAGTAAAAACCATACCCGATAAGGTTTTACTTTATAATTTACTTATGAAAGAACTAACTATCTTAAACTATTCATTAAAGTTTCCAAAATAGTCTTTAATACCTCCCATACACTTTCGAAGTCAAACCCCGAACACCCCAAGACATCACCAAAAACCTGCCAGAAAAACCCAATGGAGACCGGTACCCTATGGTACAGGGGATCGGTACCCGTCAACTTCCAAAACCCCACTGCTCAGCGGGGACTGGTACCCCACGGTACAGGGGACCGGTACCCTCTGTGCAGAATACAATCTTCTGCAAAAAGTTTTGACAAACCAACTTCGAATATTTCCGATCTAACCTCCAAGCATCCAAAATTAACCCAACACAAGTGTTCTAAACATGTTGCTACTAAACATACTCGATTTTGGGGTCTTAAAAACCCATCAATCACCTCCAATTTCATAGAAATCCAATTAAATCTAGAAATTTCTACCTAAAAACGAATTTGATTAAACCCCTTAATCCAGTCCTAATTATGCACGAAATTAAGAATCATAGTTGATAAAGACCATCTTACTTGTGTTAGCAACAAGATTGAAGAAGGATTTCTCTTCAAATTTGCATCTAATTTCTCTCCCCAAGCAATTCCCTTAAGCCGCCTCTTTTTTTCTCTAGCCTCCAAGAAAAGTGATTACTTACACTAATGAGGGATTACACCCCCTCCTCCTAACCCTAATCAGAATTAAGGCCCAAAAACCATACTATCCCCTTCACTTGAACCTTTTTACCCTTGTTTACCCTTTCTCCTAATTATAATACTTAAGGTATTATATATATTACCTAATTATATTTAAAAACTCGTATTAAATGATTAAAACCTTCTTAACCACTTTACACATTTTATCTTTTCTTCTCCATCTTTTATTATTAATAATAAATCGATTTAAAATATTTAAAAATTGATACATGTGTTACAACTCTCCCCCACTTAGAAAATTCCGTCCTCGAAATTAATGCACCACAACTAAATACCTTCACATTCTACTTTTCTAAGATTACCACAATGCCCAAAAACCTACACAATTTAAAATCTTCTTACCAACCCTTCCACCACTCCATATTTTAGGGTACAAGGATACTGATCCTCAAAATTTCCCTCCTCCATATCAACTCTTATCCATAAAACTTTTGCATATTCACTAACATCAATGTTCAAGAACTTACATCATACATGCCTTCACCAAATTACCCTTAAATCATCCCAAAACAATTTTAGTGATAATCACTCATGACAGTCATAACAAACTTAAAACTTTTCTTTCATTACCTCTAGAAATTCCATTTACTAACCCTCAAGATAACATGCTATCATAAGATTATTATCACTTCTCATAACCCATCTCATGAACATAACTCTACTCTACCAAATCAACATAGTCTTTAGTTCAATTACTATTATCAACACAGGGGTTTTTACGTAACTTAAAATCTTTCCTATCAATAACTTCTCAATCAACCTCCCAATCTAGATAACAAGATTTCACCACACAATTCAAGACATCAAGTTTTCCTCATTTTTAAGATAATATAACATATCTAAGAAATCACCAAATAAGTAGAGACACCTAAGAATTTTAAATTATTTCCTTCTTAACATCACAACACGATAACAAGCCAAGTCAATATACAAGGACAACTAGGGTGTGCATTGCCTTTAGGGACCAATGAACAACCACCACTCTTCCAAGAAATCACATAGAAATAAAAACTAACAATGGCGATAACACCTATTAATCACATGCTTGATTTCACATTTAGTCATCGATTAATATTCCAACAGTGCCACACTCTAGCATATGGAAATAGTTAACAAATCATGCTCAATGCCCATTATGGAACTGGACTCGTTTTTATCCGTATATTATATGAAATACTTTTTCAACAATAGGATGATACACACACACCCTTGGCTCTATGTCATAATTTTCACAACACTGGGGCACCACTCTCACCCCTTGACCACCATGCCACACATTCCCAAAGGATTGCCAAAATGACAAACTTTTATTATTTTTTGCAATCTATGCCCACACTGGCCAACTTTATAAGAAATTAGTATTTCACCTTTATTTTAAAACTCATATCAACAAGCCTGATTATTGATTCAAAACGGATGACCACATTTCAGAGTAGTATTAACTAACTCTAATTTAATGACACTTAAGTGTTCATCTTACTCACAATCTTATAATGGTATTGTACTTTCTATATCATTTGACTCTAACACCACTCTGCAACAACAAACATTTTGTGAATAACATGAATATATAAATACCACTTTCGAAAGTTAAATAAATAAGAGTCCATCACGCTTCTACCGCGCTACTCTGATTATTCATTTCTTAATTTATTTCATACATATCCCTCAAATGTACGATTCTATCACATCCATTATTATAACTTTAGAACATGCTTGACTTATTATAAAACTCAACAATTACAACCATTTTCAAAGATGACATTTACTTTTCATTAAAAATA
>NMUG010001619.1:0-17475 GCA_002855965.1 Monotropa hypopitys | reverse complement strand
ACCGAGCAGAAATATTATATGAACCGAAGGCTGAGTGTATACCTGAATGGCTCCTAGTCTGGCAAGGTCTTGCCGAGCAGAAAGTTGTGCGAGAGAGCTGGTCCGGATAAGTGTGGAACAATGAACCGTGGGTTTGTTCGGACTGGTGAACTGGTCGGCAAGGACTTGGCCGAACAGGGGTGTGAATTGGAGGCTTCTGGAGAAGTGCGGAGAACAAGGACTGATCGGCTATGGTTCGGCCGAACAGTTATGCCGAACGGCTAAGTGTTCGGAAATGACTCTCTCTCTCTCTCTCTAGAATTTGTTCTCCGAATGAAATGCTGGTGTGAGGCTTTGAATGCTCCTAAAGGATGGTATTTATAGGGGTTTGGGAGGAGTCGGGGTGGTTGGAGAACATTTAATGATGATTTGGACCTTACCTTATTCCTATCGAACAGGGCAGGGAGTTCTCCCATCCAGGTCTTGTCTGAGCTCCTGACCTGACAGCCTGCAACCTGCGGCCGTGTTGTCCCATCATGTCAGGCGGCGGGGTCAGTCCGGACGGGACGTGCGGCAGAGAACCGCGCAGCCGGTTTGCTGTGCGGGTCCGGGCTGGGCTGGTCGGCTGGGCCGACGTGGGCTGGTCCGGCCTGGGGGTCCGGTTTGGGCTGTTCCCGACAGCCTTGGGCTATTCTCTTTTGGGCTTTTAACACCTCTTCTTCTTCCCTTTTACTTACTTGAGCCCTTAGCCTAACTTCAACCTTTTAAATTCCAAATTTATTTATATCACTCTTATTTACCTCCAAAATAATTTCAAATAAAACTGATAAAAGTGAAATAAATTTATTAATATTTAATTTATTCGGGTCGGGGCCTCACAGGGGAAGCAGTTTACCCGAAAGGGCAGATTGCCCTCCCAGTGACCATGGGGGAAAAGGAAACCAGGTGACTACCATGGTGGATATCATTGTGGTGGACTCACCATCCGCGTATAACGCCATCCTTGGGAGAGTGCTCTTGAACAAAGTTAAGGTAGTGATTTCCATGCACCATCTCAAGGTCAAGTTCCCCACCTCTGGGGGGATCGGGGAAATGAAGGGAGATCAAAAGACAGCTCGGGAATGTTATAATTATTCCGTCAGACATCACTGTGAAGCATTAATGGTGGAAGAGCTAGACTTAATTGAGGAATGTTGCCCCCACAGGAAAGATAGTTAAGCAACTCCAGCCTAGCTGAGAATGACCTTCTCACTCGGCCAGTCTCCCTTCACAGACTTCAGTCTTCTTTAAATTCCCTTCTTTATCTCATGATTGGTAACTTCAGGTAACATTTAAAGAATTGTCGAAACCCTGAGGCTTATTAAAGTAATGTTTGTTATCGTCATGACATTTTACGTTGTTTAAAGGTGTCATTTTCAGGAGTCAATGTTGGGGGATCTCTGCTTCCAGCCATTGAGCGAGTGTTGACCATCCAAAAATATATCACCAATAATAAACAAGTCGTTCCCACAGACGGCGCCAACTGATGACGCGATTTCTAGTTGGAACCCTCCTGCTCTTGTCTTCAAGTCCTGCAAGGATAACCTTGACACCGGTGTGATACCTGCCCAAAAATCCTCCGATGCTTAAGTTAGCAAAAGGAGAAGAGTTGAAAGAGAAATTAATTTGCATAAATTTTTTCATACCTGTTATCACCATTGCTCAAAGAGTTATATACCTCCCTTATATTTTAGGAAAACTTCCGTAGTTGATTGTCACATTTCCATAATGGCACGATCCCTTAATTATAGGCACATATCTTGCCATTCTGGTATTACACCAGGACATAGTGCATATTCAAAATACTGAATAGGCGAGAAAGATAAACACAAGCCCAAAGGCATATGTCCATTGTAACGCCTTTGCATTGCTCTCGGTTCTGAGTTGGAGTGGGGAGCCCTCATCTCAACACTACATATCAGTTATACCCCTAAAATATCAACTGTTAGTTCCTTAAAAATCGAGAAACTCAAAGAAACATTATATTGTGGCATCATGTTCTAAAATCAAAGTTGAAAAGCGTCCCCAAATTACTTTCAGTGCTTATTACCGTTCTTCATTTATTCAAAATTCAGAGCATCCCACAGATTTGTAAGATATTAATTGTCTTCAATATTTTTTAATGAATATTTTCATACAAAATCATCCGGAAGAATCCAACAAAAATGCGATATAAAGCAGTACAAACATATATATTAGGGTTTAATTTTCATCCTTGGAGTTGCTTCCATAATTAGATTTCATGTCCCAACCCAGATGGAGTGGATCCATCAGTCTCCTCTCTTCCCGTGCTACCAACATCAACAGAAACATAGCGACTCGCAAACAGATTAAAGTACACAAAATTGATAAGTCCTAATGCAGCAATGGTGCAGTAGAAATAATCGAGCCTGTTAGCATTAAGGTCACGGCCGCCCAACCATGGCGCAGCCCCATTCCACCCACTCAACCCATGAACCACATTCACAAGTATCGAGTTCAAATAACTCGCCATCGACAAGCTGAGGAAGAAAACGGACCCCGCCACGCTCCTCATGCTCTCCGGAACTTGGTTATTAAAGAACTCCATTATGGCCACCGCAGCAAAAGCCTCGAGCAAACCGGACAACACAAATTGAGGCAAAAGCAGGGTAATACTGACAGGGGAAACGAAAGATCCGACTTCAAGAGCCGATTCCCGACGTTTTTTTTCCACAAAACCGGCCACTAACATGCAAAGGATCGACATAACGATTCCCACGTTGATTTTCTGCTTTGTGGAGAGTCTGACATCTTCTCTACTCATGGATTTTTGGGCAAAGGGTACATATATGCACTCGTAAATGAAGATCCATGTGGCGAGCGATATCATCGACGCTAGCCCCATCCACCCCGGTGGAACCTTGAAGTTGTGGATTGTGTTGTTGGATTGGATGACTTGGAGGATTCCGAACGTGTTCATTTGGTCCATCGCGATGAAGCAGGCAATCCCTGTGAACCAAATGGGGACGATCCCGACTAGGCATTTCAGCCTTTCTACTTGTTGGACACTGCATAGCCTCCAATTGTTTGTGGGAATACCTTGGGGATTCAGTTCATTTGGATCAAGAATGATAGCAGCCTTGTCAAGGTACTTGAACCTGTTAGTGGGGGGCACACTATTTTGTTGCTCTGATTCGGCCTCTGAAGGGTTGTAAACTGCGGTTTCCGGACCCGTGGTTACCTGCTAGAGATTGTAATTTAGACTTTTCAGTTAAAAAGTTTCGATAACAAAAATATTCATAAAAATCAATTATCCTAATTGTTCATAAAAAATCAAGAGTCCTGCTACGATTGCAACAAATAGTTACAACAATGCTTACAACAACCTATTTTTTGAAAGAAATGATGTAGATGCCACAAAACATGATGGAACCCACCATTTTATTTCCAAACAAACTATTTGTTGTGATAGTTTGTTGTAATTCTAACATTACACAAAAATCAATGCGTTTTGTAGATTCTAACAGATGATGTGAGGACCATATCCAGAATGAATCTAAACCACCAATTGAGTGTAAGTTTCTATGCATTGTTTTGTGTATGTAGCATTGCTCCTCTCTCTTAAACATTTTCACACAAACCGTTCCCTTTTTGTTTTGTTTGACAAGACTACGAAAGAGGGGATATATACTAACATCGAATGAGTAAATACATTGAAATGAAGATTATAAAGGCCAGGTCTCCCAAATTAGTATCTATCTCTCGTCAAATAGAATTGTTTGTCTGTTGGAGACGACATGACGCAGCGGAAACACGTATGAATCGTTAGCGTACGATTCTAGACGGGCGATTTTGAATATGAAATCAAACTCTTGCACACACAAGAGAGAGAGAGAGAGAGAAAAAAAATGTGAGAGGGAGATTGATGCAGCGGAAGAACAAAAAACAAACACGCACAAAATAAACGAACAAAGATAACACAGAATGTTGGATTGATTCACCTGAAATACCTCCGTTGATTCTCTTCTCAAACCTGTTGATTCGACGCACGAATAACCAGGGTCAAGGCTCGCGACCTGTTGATTTCACGCACGAAATGCCAGAACACGGCTTCAAACCAAATCGTTGATTCCAAAAACAGGAATGCCAATCGGGAGTGGTTACAATGAACAAGCAACAATGCTGTCAAGGTTTCTGTTTCAAATTCAATATCAATCTCCTTTTTTTACAATCATACGGGAGCCCTATTTATAGGGCGACCTTCCCCAAAATACCAAAAGAGGAAACAAAACCCTAAGTACAAACATGGGCCGCCGACCAGATTAGGCCCCAAAAGGAAAAAGAACGGAATAACCCTAAACATGTTGGGTTAACCCGGAATAAGAAAGTAAAAAGGAACAGTTTGGTGGGATCAGATGGTGTCTCTTTTCGTGAAGTGTGGGGACCGTCAGGCCGCTGAACTGATTAGGCAACCGACCTGAGCTGCATGGCAAATGTTTATTTCAGTTGGGTTGCTGAGCTGCTGAGCTGTGTTGGTAACTGACCTGAGCTTCAGCACGATGCTTGGCTGCACTTAGTCGAGGTGATGTTAGAACCGTAGCGTGCTTGGCTGAGCTAGAATACTCTGCACGGGGTGCGTTTTTGCTGTTTGTCTGGGGAGTGCTTCCGCGGGTCTTGGGTCCAACTGACCTGAGGTATTCTTCTGCAATGCCGTCTGCATCATCCTCCCCAAGTAGGAGAGAATTCGTCCTCGAATTTTGCATGTCCTCTTCCTCTGAGCTGTCTCCGTGATAAGGCCAGAGATGTTTGACATTAAAAACATCTGAAATATTGAGGTGACTGGGAAGTTGTAGTCTGTAGGCGTTGGTGTTGATTTTCTCGACAATCTCATACGGTCCTATCTTCCGTGCGGCTAACTTGCTGTACTCGTGTGCAAGGTATCTGTCCCTCATCAAAACAGCCCAGATAAAATCTCCTTCCTAGAACTCTACCAGTCGTCTACTTCTGTCAGCAGTTTCTTTGTATTTAGCCCTGGACCTTTCTAGGTTGTGTTGAACATGGGCGTGGACGTTCTGTAGGTCACTGATCATATCCTC
Source organism: Monotropa hypopitys (assembly GCA_002855965.1). Classification (NCBI taxonomy): domain Eukaryota; kingdom Viridiplantae; phylum Streptophyta; class Magnoliopsida; order Ericales; family Ericaceae; genus Monotropa; species Monotropa hypopitys. The sequence goes on along the minus strand of NMUG010001619.1, from coordinate 12,400 downwards.
AGCTTTCTTGTGGGTCCTTGTCTTGCTGGGGATTGGGGCTAGATCCATAGGGGCCTGGGGCCAATATCCGTAGTTGACCATAAACGGGCTGAGTCCTGTACTTCTGTTGACTGACCTGTTGAAGGCGAATTCGGCCTGATACATCTTCTAGTCCCAGCTCTTAGGTTGTTCTCCCACTAAGCATCTTAATAGGTTTCCCAAAGATCGATTAACCACTTCAGTCTGCCTGTCTGTCTGGGAGTGATAAGCGCTACTGAAATCTAATTTGGTATTGGTCAATTTCCACAAGCACCTCCAGAAATGACTGAGGAACTTCGTATCCCTGTCAGAAACGATAGACGTCAGAAGGCCATGCATTCGGTATACCTCCTTAAAGTAAATCTGGGCAATGTGGACGGCATCATTGGTTTTCCGACACCCGATAAAATGGGCCATCTTGGTGAATCGATCTATTACCACAAAAATAGAGTCAAATCCGCGCTGGGTACGCGGCAATCCCAGGACGAAGTCCATACTGACACTAGACCAAGGATGATCGGGGATGGGGAGAGGTAAGTAAAGGCATGCATTGGTTGCAGTTCCTTTGGCAACTTGACAGACTTTGCATCGTTCCACCCTCCTAGTAATGTCGTGCCGCATGGAAGGCCAGAAATAGGAATCGCTGACCAGCTGAATAGTTTTGTCCCTTCCGACATGTCCTTATTCATGGAGTTCTTTGATGATCTTGAGGCGGAGGCTCGAGTCAGGCACACACAACTGGTTACCTTTGAATAAGAACCCATCCTGCAGCAAATATTCAAGACGACCCCCTTCCGCCACTTCTTGAGCAATCTGTTTGAAATACACATCAGTTTCTAAAAGTTCCCTAAAAGAGTCAAAGCCCATGACCTTATTCTGCATGGTGTTGAGAAGACAAGTTCGGCGACTGAGGGCATCAGCCACTCTGTTCTGCACCCCAGATTTGTGTCGGATAGAGAAGGTAAACTATTGTAAGTAGGTCGCCCATCTGGCGTGTCGAGCTGAAAGCTTATCGTGACTATTAATGTGTTTGAGAGCATCATGGTCAGAGAATAGGTTGAAATCGCTTTGAGAGAGATAAGGGTACCAATGCTTCAGGGCTCGGATGGTGGCGTAGAATTCAACGTCATACGTACTGTAATTGGATGTGGCACCGTGCAGTTTTTCGCTGAAGAAAGTAATGGGGCGACCACCCTGACTGAGAACAGCTCCAATCCCCACCTTCGAGGCGTCACAGTGTAGTTCAAAGGGCTTGGAGAAGTCTAGCAAGGCAAGTACAGGAGATGAGGTTAAGCGGTCCTTGATCTCATCAAAAGCTCGTGCGGCATCTTCCGTCCAATGGAACTGTCCAGCTCACATACAATCAATGATGGGGGCCATGATAGTGCTGAAGTTGGGGATGAATCTTCTGTAAAAAGAGGCTAGGCCGTGAAAGCTGCAGACATCGTGGATATTCTTTGGTGTGGGCCACCTTTGAACTGCCTCAATCCTGGACCCATCCGTTGAAATTCCTTTTCCACACACCACATATCCGAGGAAGAGCACACTTGTCATCATGAACGAACACTTAGCTCGGGAAGCATACAACTGACCTTCTCGTAGTAAGTGTAGGACCTGCCTCAGGTGTTGTAAATGTTTGTCTGGGTCAGGGCTGTAAACAAGGATGTCGTCAAAGTAAACAACAACAAACTTTCCGATTAGTGGGCGAAACAACTGGTTCATCACTCTCATAAACGTGCTAGGGGCATTGGATAAGCCGAAAGGCATTACCATCCACTCAAACAGCCCTTCTCTGGTCTTAAAGGTTGTCTTCCACTCGTCCCCTTCATGGATGCGGATTTGGTGGTAGCCGCTTTTTAAGTCGAGCTTACTGAATACTGTAGCCCCGCTGAGCTGATCTAACAAATCATCCAGTTGCGGAATAGGGAATCGATACCGCACGGTGATCTTGTTGATAGCGCGACTGTCGACGCACATTCGCCAAGTACCGTCCTTCTTTGGGGTTAACAATGCGGGCACAACACAGGGACTCAGGCTTTCCTTGACATATCCTTTGTGAAGCAGCTCTTCTACTTGAGACCTCAGCTCTTCGTGCTCTCGTGGACTCATTCGGTAGTGTGGTTTGTTTGACAAGGCTGATCCGGGCACCAGATCGATCTGATGTTGGATATCTCTCAGAGGCGGAAGTCCAATTGGTAATTCTTCGAGAAATACATCTCCAAATTCTACTAGAAGATTTCGCACGCATTCGGGGACATCATCGGAGATGGGTTGTTCCTTGCCGAGCTGAGTACTCTGGGAACCGAGCGGGCCAAGCCCTTTTGCTATCAGAACATACAAAAGACCGGACTCCATCATTTCATCTTCAAACTTCTGCCTGGTTAGTAGGTTCGGGCCTCTCTCAATTGTTGCCCTCAGGCCTTCTTCTTTGCTCGGGTAGAGTATAACCTTGACATTGTTAGCGGTAAAGCTGTAGGTATTCTTGCGACCGTCATGTTGTACGGCGTGATCGAATTGCCACGGTCTTCCTAGAAGGAGGTGACACGCATCCATCTCGACCACATCACACCAGATCTGGTCGCGATAATTAGCGCCGATGGAAAGTTATACCAGGCAGCGTTTTGAGACCGTCACCTTCTTACCGTCTTGCAACCACGTCAACTTGTATGGGCTCAGATGCTTCTCAGTTGTCAGACCCAGTTTTCTTACAGCTTCCTCTGAGACCACATTCTCACAGCTTCCTGAATCAATAACAAATCGACAGACCTTACTTGCCACTGTGCAACGAGAATGGAAAATGTTGTTTCGCAGCCCTCCCTCCCCATTAACTTCTCGGGGTGTCAGGAAGGCGCGCCTTACCACAAGCAAGGGACCAAAATCACCATCCACATGTTCTTCTTCTTCTTCTTCTGTGACATCTTCTCCTGTTGGCTCTTCTGTCGGGGTTACTTCGGGGTGATCCATCTCAACTCGAACTAAACCTTCACTACCAATGAACAGACCCTTCTGAATAGCGGGTTTCTTGCAATCAATGAAACGATGATCTGTCTCCCTGCATTTGAAGCATCTACCCGCACTGAGAGGAGCGGGTCTTGTTGAGCTCGGCAGTGGGGCAGGAACTCTACTTGGCTGGGGTGTAGCTCGGCATGTTCCTTGAGGGACAGTACGACTGCTGGATGACGCCCAAGGTTGGGTGGCCATTTTTCATCTAAGTTGTTTCTCTAGTTGCAGGGCTTTCTGGTGTGCATCAGAAATGGAATATATATCGAACATGTTATGCGTGTCCTGATAATGCAGCTGTAATCCACCAACATATCGTGAGACCAAATGATCGCTAGTCTTACCCAGGTCACTCCTAGCCATTAGCTGATAAAACTCAGTGGTATAATCGTCCACTGTTCCGGTACCCTGTTTAAGGTTTTGGAACCTCTGATACATGATCCGGGAGTAGTTGTGCGGCAGGAACGCTTCTCGGAGGTGCTTTTGGAGTTTTTCCCATGTCTCAATCTTTCTTTTGCCCATGCGGGTGACCCGTTTGTCCTCCGGAACCTCCTTGAACTCCAATACTTCCTCCACGGCGAATAACCAGTCCAAGAAATCATCTGGACTCATACCTCCTTGGAACTCTGGTATATCAATTTTGAGTCCTGACTCCCATTTTGATGGAGAAGGGGGAACCTCTCGCTCCTCACGTCGATTGAGAATCCGCGTGTGTCTTTCTGGTCTTCGATAGGGCTCATCTTCAGCAAAGGGGTTCTCCTCTTCATTTCCGTACGTACGGTTGGTTTCAACCTCCTCCTCCTGGCGAGGATTTGGCCGGTGGTGAGGCTGATCAGGGTGTTGGGGTTGAAGCTGGAGTTGGATGGCCGCAACACTGGCTGCTAAAGTTTCCACAGTCTGCTGTAGCCTGTCGAGCCTGTCTTCTTCAAGTTCATGAGCGGGTCGTCTCTTAGGCGCCATGTGTTAGGGGGCTGGAGCACGAAGTTAGATAAGAATCAGAATGCAATGCTCTGGTTGAATCAAGACGCAGAGCTCTGATACCAAGCTGATGCAGTGGAAGAACAGAAAACAAACACGCACAAAATAAACGAACAAAGATAACACAGAATGCCGGATTGATTCACTTGAAATACCTCCGTTGATTCTCTTCTCAAACCTGTTGATTCGACGCACGAATAACCAGGGTCAAGGCTCGCGACCTGTTGATTTCGCGCACGAAATGCCAGAACACGGCTTCAAACCAAATCGTTGATTCCAAAAACAGGAATGCCAATCGGGAGTGGTTACAATGAACAAGCAACAATGCTGTCAAGGTTTTTGTTTCAAATTCAATATCAATCTCCTTTTTTTACAATCATACGGGAGCCCTATTTATAGGGCGGCCTTCCCCAAAATACCAAAAGAGGAAACAAAACCCTAAGTGAAAACATGGGCCGCCGACCGGATTAGGCCCCAAAAGAAAAAAAAACAGAATAACCCTAAACATGTTGGGTTAACCCGGAATAAGAAAGTAAAAAGGAACAGTTTGGTGGGACCAGATGGTGTCTCTTTCCGTGAAGTGTGGGGACCGTTAGGCCGCTGAACTGATTAGGCGACCGACCTGAGCTGCATGGCAAATGTTTATTTTAGTTGGGTTGCTGAGCTGTTGAGCTGTGTTGGTAACTGACCTGAGCTTCAGCACGATGCTTGGCTGCACTTAGTCGAGGTGACGTCCGAACCGTAGCATGCTTGGCTGGGCTAGAATACTCTGCACGGGGTGCGTTTTTGCTGTCTGTCTGGGGAGTGCTTCCGCGGGTCTTGGGTCCAACTGACCTGAGGTATTCTTCTGCAATGCCGCCTGCATCAGAGATAGTAAGATAGGCATGTGAGAGGGAGAAGAGAGATATATGAGAGGAAGAGAGAAAATCTCAAAAGACATATATATCGTTCAAAAAAAAGGAAACTTCTCTTATTTTCTACAATCCCGCCTATCAGTTCAAAAATCCCGTCAGAGTGGTTATCGATAACCAGGATTGCTTGGCTGCCATGAATGTCAGGTTATCGATAACCATGCTAGCAGATTATCGATAACCAAAGTCTCGGAAGTTTGATGGACGAACTCGATTATCGATAACCATGAGAAACGGGTTATCGATAACTTGTATCTCGGAAATTTTGGCTGAGAAACTAGAGAACGTTGGGTTATCGATAACCATGTAAATGGGGTTATCGATAACCAGTAATTCGGGATTTAAGCTTGGGTTTTTTGGGTCTTTCCGATTTTGCTTGGTCCATATGTAGTAGAAAATCTGCGGTCACTTGTTCTACATCAGTCCCCCCTTCTTTAGAAGAACTCGGCACCGAGTTTCTGTCTGGATAAACAGGCTCCTCGACGTGATAGACGAACATATCTACGACGTTGAAAACCTTTGAAATCTTCATAGAGTCTAGTAGGTCAATTACATAAGCATTATCCCCAATCTTCTTTAGAATTTTATAAGGCCCAAACTTCCTCGGTTGAAGCTTACGATATGTGCAAACAAGAAAACATTCTTTTCGCAAGAAAATCATAACCATCCCACCTTCCTGAAATACATTCGGACGTCGACACTTGTCATTGGCAGCTTTGTTCTTGGCATTAGTTTCTGCCAACTTTTGTTTTACTTGTTGCTGCACCTCTACTACTTGTTTTGCCATGTTTTTTGCCGCCATGCTAACTTCAGGCCCTTTGAAAGGAATCAAATCCAGGACATGATTGGGAGGTTTTACAGATACCAAAGAGAAAGGTGACTGACCGGTAGCGCTATGAATGACACTATTAAAAGCAAATTCAGCTTGTAATTAGCTAGAAACTCGGTGTCTGAATTGGCAATAGCCAGGAAAGATGAGCCATCGGATTTGGAGGGTTTGGTAGGAAATTTGTGATTGGAAGGTAACATAACGATCTGACAGGATTCCCATTTGAAAGAATAATAGTTGTCACATCCTTTATAAAGAACGTCCACGTCGAACTGCCATGGTCTGCCCAGTAAGACATGACTGGTGTCCATCTCGACCACCTCACATGTAACAATGGCCGAATAAAAATTGCCAATGGATAAAGGTAATTTGCAGATTTCAGTTACCTTTACCAAGGGGTCCCTTCTGAATCCATCATATATTATAAGGCGATAGATGTGGCTTGGTTGGGAGTTTCAGATGATCAACCAATCTTCGTGTTACAAAATTTTCACAACTACCACTGTCAATGATCAAGTGACAAACCTTTTCGTTGATGGAACAATTTGAACGAAGATGTTGTGTCATTGGCATATATCCTCCATATAAGGTGTGAAGAGAACTCGTTGGACCATGCAATTGACATGTTGTCCTTCCTCCTCAGCATGGTTGACTTCCCCTTCTTCATCTTCAACCCATTCAACTTCTTCCTCATTGGCCTCTTCTTCTTCTACAAGATTAAGCTTCCGATCAGGGCACTCGTTATAACGATGACCTAGCCTGCCACATTGAAGCACTTGCCAACCATAAGTTTGGCATAGAGATTGGGATTTTTGGACATGGTCGGTGTTGAACTGTTTGATTGATTTGACTTGATAATTCCTCTATGTGTGGGTTTTGAGTGAGAATTTCGAGGGTTTGGTAGAATGGATTTTCCCTTATCAAGTGTAGGGATGGGTGGTTCGGTGATGGCTTTGCAGTAGATTGGCTTCTTGTCACGTAGTTCTTCCTTCAAGGCCATAATGTGAGCCTTGTCGACAGTCCAAAGGACTTGAAGTCCGATTTGATCCTGAATTGACTGCTTCAATCCACTGACATAGCGTGCGATCCTTTGTCCTTCAGTTTCTTGCAGATTGTTACGATTTGCTAGTTAGTTGAATTCAGTATTGTATTCAAAAACAGACCAGTTACCTTAGTGGCAGCTCTAATAGGAATGAAAGAGATATTGATCATAATCTGGTGGGAGAAATCGTTCCATCATGAGTTGTTTATACGACGCCAAGATTGCACCAAATCTCTTCCTTGTCATCGTCGCTTGTTTTGTAACCAGTCCCACCAAATGGCAGCACCACTTTTGAGTCTGTACATGACCATTTTAACCATCTTGGATTCAGGAACTTCCATCATGCTTAGAAAATTCTCAACCTCTGAAATCCAATCAAGAAAATCTTCGATGGAAAGGTTACCGCTAAAAGGTGGGAGATTGACCTTTAAGCGATAGTCATCGAACCAGTTTTGAGGTCGTTGACGGCCTCCACGTTCTGCTTCTTCTTCAATTTTTGACTCTCCACTGTCAGAGTCAACTGATTGTAGGCGTCTCCGGGGTGGTTGTGGTTATGGATGTGGATGAACGGGTCGGCCTTAGGCAAGTCCTCCGATGCAGTCTCCATTTGGGTTAAGAGGGCGGCGTTGTGCAAATCCCCCTGTGCGAGTCTCTTGACCATGAACCGGATCTGGGTGAATGGAGAGGGTTAATGAACTAATCGTCTCACAGAGTTCGACGAGTTGTTCTTGTTGATTTGCAAGCATATTCCAAATTCCGGTAACACCACTGTAAGACCCAGCTTAGAAAATTCATGTGCAATTTATATTAATGCAAGTTTAGTTTATAATTGCACATTTAAATCATTTGGGTCACATAAAGTATTTTGGGCCTTAGAATAATTTCAGAACATTGTTTACCCTTAGGTCCTGAACCTTGGGTAACCGGTTACAGGTTTATAGGTGTAACCGGTTGCGCATGTGAAGATTAGACAGAATTGGGTTGTCTTCTTATTCATTCGGTGGAGTTTGTCGTTGTTTGATTTAATTCATTTTGGGAGAATTGTGGTACCGTTTCATTTCATTCTTTGTGTATTGTGGATTTATATATATATATAGAGAGAGAAAGAGGAGAGGAGAGAGCCATGAGAATAGGAAGAGAGAGAGAGAGAGAAAGTGTGTTTTTGGTGAATTATTCGATAAAGAATAGGATCTGAACCAAGTGGGATTTCTCCATTTAATCGTGGTAAGTGATGTTAACCTTTATAGTTTGAATTTTGAGGTTCATGTCTATAAGAATCTATTAAAGAATTAAATTAGGTTTGAACGTAAGAGTTCTTGAAGTTTAGAAGTGGGTTGTATCTCAATTGATTTTATATAATGGATTTAATTGGGTTTTGCAACATATTCGTTGGTTTATAGTGTTAACCCATGTATATTTAGGTTGTTCTAAGTTGATTTGAGGTGGGGATGGTTCTGCGCGTGTATTTGGAAGTATAACGAAGATGAACAGTACCTCTGAATCGATTCTGATATTTCTCTCAGCGAAGGCGTAACCGGTAGCACCCATTTTTGGCATAACCGGTAGCGCACAATGGCAATTGGGCAACCGGTTGCGTATCCAGAGGGGAACCTGTTATGGTACCCTCCGGCAGAACATTGAGGTTGTGTTTTGGGACCAAATTCAATAAATAATGCAATAAATCAATGTTATTTAATATGAATAATAACATAGAAGTGTGTGTGGATTAAAAAATGGATTAATTTATACGTTTCAGTCATTTATTTATGCATTTCCATATATTGTTCAACCTTTATTATATCGGATATTGATGATTTTTTTCTTGAACATGTGAAAGACTAGTTGGGATTTAGCCCACTAGAGGTGGTTGGGAGCTATCGGCTTGTGGTAACTGTTTATAAATCCGATGTGAGTATGTTTGATAGCACTTTTGATTATGAAAATTACATATATTGCTTGTAAATGTGGTGTGTGAGATGGGGAAAGACGGCGGACGCGACAAGAGCATGGCGTGCTTTGCCAAGTGGCGTTTGTCATTAGTGGGGTTTCCGATGACTGTTCTATATTTCTGTTATTTACAATACTTTATGTTTCTGCACTAGTTGATTGTGTTTCTTACATATTCATGTGTTGGCCTTTTTGGTAAATACAGGTGTTGCTGGAGTTGCTGTGGTTCCTTGTTCCACTACTGGTTCGGGAGTTGTGTTTGTCTAGGAGACATAGATAGTTCACGTGATTAGATGCCTACATCAGTCCTAATATACGTTAGTGGATTAGTGTAAATGCTTTTCTTTATTTATTTAAAGCATGTTGTAATTAAATTTATTTCTAGTTGTTTATTTATTTCCGCTGCAGTAGTTTATTTCATGTTTAATAAAATGTTAGTGTAGATTTATTTTCTGCTATAGAAATCTAGTGTGGAGCACGATTAGATTAAGTGTGTTAGATTAGATCACATTTGACTTTAGTAATTTAGTGTAGTTGATCGTGCTCGAATGCCGTGAGTCCGCCTGTCTACATCCCTCTTAGGTTGAGTATTCGGGGTGGGGCGCGACAACCACGATCTTCGTCAGTAGTTGTGTTTTCTACTGTGTTGGGTGCCATCGAGCTAGACGAAACCTGACTCTGCAGAAAAATGTGGGAATCGTTAGCGTATGATTCCAGATGAGCGATCTCGAATACGAAATCAAACTCTTGCACATAAGAGAGAGAGAGAGAGAGAGAAAGAAACGTGAGAGGGAGAGAGGGAGATAGGCATGGGAGAGGGAGAGGGAGAGGGAGAAGAGAGATATATGTGAGAGGAAGAGAGAAAATCTCAAAAGAGATTAATTGCATTCAATACTTGATTCCAAACGTAATACAAGCCTCCATATATAGGAGGAGATCCTAAATTAACTTAGGAAATATAATATTAAGAAAGCAAATCATTCAAAAAAAGGAAACTTCTTATTTTTTGCAATCCCACCTATCAGTTCAAAAATTCTTCCAGAGTGATTATCGATAACCATGTAGATCTGGTTATCGATAACCATGATTGCTTGGCTGCCACGAATATCAAGTTATCGATAACCATGCTAACAAGTTATCGATAATCAAAGTCTCGGAATTTTGGCGGACGAGCTGAGTTATCAATAACCATGAGAAACAAGTTATCGATAACCAGTATCTCGGGAATTTTGGCTGAGGAACTGGAAAACGTCGGGTTATCGATAACCATGTAAATGAGATTATCAATAACCAGTAATTCAGGATTTAAGCTTGATTTTTTTTGGTCTTGTCGGTTTTGTTTGGTCTATCTATCGTAGAAAATTAGCGGTTAGTTATTCTACATCAAGGCAGTTTTAAGTTTTCAATTGGAAAATGTAGGGATGCAAAAAGTGACAAGGAAAATTGTTGGTGACATCAATAGGGCATGTAGATTCAATTTAGTGTGGAAGGGATATGTAATTACAAGGATGATTAATTTTATTGAACTAAAAATCCAACATTACCTTCCTCTTCCTCCAGGCCGCATTAATAACCTTTAAAATGTCAATAAATACGCTCCCCTGCGGCTTCATGCAAATATAAACTTGGCGTCCAAGCAAGAAAATGAGAATGGAGACAGACAAGCATCCGGTGGGAATTACGAACCCAAGAAACCAGCTGACATTGGTCTGGACATAGACGACGGCGGTGAGTGCTATCAGGAGAGCAACAGTGAATGAGAAGTACCACCAGTTGAAGAAACTCTTTAGTTGTGTTCTTCCTTTCTCTGTCTTGGTGTCGAGTTGATCGGCTCCGAAGGCTATGTTACAGGACCGGATGCCACCTGAGCCAACGGCTAGCAGGGCAAGACCAACAAAGAGGATGCTGAGTTGCCATGGCTTAGGTTGGGCGCAGTTGGACTCCTGTGGACATGTGGGGGGCCTAAGATTTTGTATGCCTGCTGTTAGGGCTATCATACCCATGCCCTGTTTGAGAGAGCAACTTGGTTAATTTTTTAACCTATCAATTTGGGGTTCAGGACAGTCATTGCATTGCTTACGACGATATTGTGGGGAGAATTCAAAAAGAAGAAAGAAAAGACGGAGAGAAACGAAGAAAAATAACGGTTACCAGGAAAGAAGAGATTGATCCAAAGAGGAGGGTGAAAAATCTTCCCAGATAAGCATCCGCGAGGAAAGCACCTGCTAATGTTGTAAAACTGGACGAGCCAGACCATATACTAACCACATTTACCAGAAATATGCCCTGCAGGTTATATTTTGTCCGCAAATACACCGTGATATTTGCTATCAAACTCATGGAAGCCAATTTCTCAAATGATTCGTTCCCTTCAAAAAAAGACATACATAAATAACTAAACAACAAATTTGAGTTATGTATGCATTCCAGATAAATTTAGAATGTTTTGTTTGTTACCCAGTATATATGTGATTGCTTTCCATCCTCCTCGTTTTCTTGGAGACTGGGAATTGAGAGAGAATCTCTCCCCCGGTGATGGAGAATCTCTTTGATCCTCCTTCTCCATGTCCCCCTTGTTATCTTTCACTCACCTTCTTTTTTGTTCTTCCCTTCCCTTCCCAAGTTTAAAATTTGTGTGTCTTCCGAACAGATAGATACGCGCGCACATACAGAGAGATGACATCCGTACACATATTTTTTTTACAACTAATTCTCCCCCTAAAGTAGCGGGAGAAAGTCAAAAATAATACCCAAACGAAAGACTATTCTATGATGCTAAAACAAGAAAAACTGAATTGTAAGTGATGGATCGATTATGGATGAGATCAGGTCTGCTTCGACTATCTTAGTTCTCCGAACTCTCTTGCAAAATAATGATTTCTGGGTCAAAATGTGAGGGTTGTGTTGCCTAAATCGTCTCTAATGATCAAATTAGAATTCACCAGAAAGCCAAAGAACTTTTAATTTGTTAGGTGAGGATCTCGTATCTGTTCATCATGGCTTCTCCTTCATACATCTGAGGCTTTCCGTCTCCTCCGAGATTTTAGAAATTGCAGCTCGGATTAGTCAGGAGCATGGTGTTGATACACGATTTTGATCCAGCGCTCGGATTCAGTCAAATTGGGCTCAAGGTTTATCCAAATGTAATTTCGGAATATCTGGTCTTCTCACGAACACCGACGGTGGGCAGTGATGATATTTCAATGAATGAATGTCGGTAAAATGTTGAATAATATTTACCCGAAGTCATTTTTTCAATCCGATTTACAGTTCGGGACAAACAGTAAACGGACGACGAGACATCACTATAGAATAGGCATTTCATGACAGAAACAACCGAAATTCACATGGACGTCCAAAATCAAATTTTTCGATGGAAAATCATCGGTAATATTATTCTTAAGAAAACAAAGCAAAGACTGACATCATCGGAGAAAACATCAGAATTTATTTGGGTTCGGATACTATTTATTTAAAGTATCGCAGAATGGCAAGCTTGTAGAAATGTAAGAATCAACTACTGAAATGTATTGAAAACTCATCTTCCTTGTCTTATCAAACACCACAGCTACCTCTTTATATACAACACAAGATACTCACCGACTTAACTAACTAACTAGCTTAACCGACTTACAAAACTAACTCACAACTGACTTACAAACTAACTCATAAACT
>NMUG010001618.1:0-17481 GCA_002855965.1 Monotropa hypopitys | reverse complement strand
AATACGGGAGCAGCAGGATTGCAGAGGGGGGGGCTCACACAGGGGCTGGTGGCGATTGGGCGAATGGGTGGCGGGGAAGGGATGTGTGTTCGAAGAGGGGGTCTCCCACAGGGGCTTGCGCAGAGGCGGGCTCACGCACAGTGGGCTGGGGTTTTGCAGAGGTATACAAAGAGAGAAGAGGGTTTTACAGAGGGTGGTTTTGCTGAGAGGTTCTCTTAGATCTGAATGAGAGAGAGAAGGGTTCCGGCGAGTATCTCCGTCGAAGTCGGCTAGGGTTCTGACGAAGTCGGCTAGGGTTCCGGTAAGGTTCCGGCGAAGTCGGCTAGGGTTTTATGGTGGATAGATATTTGGCTTTGATACCATGTTGTTTGAGAGAAAGAGAAAAGAGAGAATATTATTTCTTATTCCATATGAGTACAAAGGATCCTCTATATATAGTGATAGAGGAACATTCTAGAAATACACTATTCTAGAACAATGTGGGATATTCTATTATACTTCTAACAGTCTTAAATTATAAGAAACGATACAGTGAAGGAAAAAGAAAGAAATAACACAATAACCGAACCCAACCCAGAAACAAAATCAAAAACGCGACTGTGTCGCACGCGCGCATGAGAGAGAGAGAGAGAGAGAGAGAGAGAGCGAACGAGCGGTGAGAGGGAGAGGGAGATGGCAGACTCGTGGCTGGGGAAGTGGTGGCGATGGTGGTTCGGTGAAGTGGCTGGCGAGGCTGGAGGGCTAGTGTGCGGCTGGGTTGGAAGAGGACGGGCTAATGGCGCAGTAGTGCATGACAGGGACGGAGTGGGCTGGCGGGAGCTCTGGAGTCAGGTGGGTGTTCGGGGGCTGACGGGGAGGTCGGCAATGAGCTGTGGTGGCTGGGTTGACATGCGGGTTGGTGGCATTCAGGCTGGCGGAGAGGGTGTAGCGTGATGGTGTCTGTCAGGGGCGGATCTAGGGGGGCGGGCGGGGGCCACGGCCCCTCCAAATTTTTAAAAACAAACAAACAAAAAAAAATTTAGTGATTTTTATATATAAAAATTTTTTTATGGATTTTTTTATGGTAATAATTAAAAAAATGCTTCCCCGGCCCCCCGGCCCCGGTCCCCGGCCCCTCCCGATGTCCAATCCTGGATCCGCCACTGGTGTCTGTGGGGTGGTCGGGGTGACGGTGGTGGTGGTGGCTGGATTGGTGGTGGTTTTGATGGCTGCCGGTACGCGTGTTGGTGGTGGTGAACCGAGATCCGGGGAGAGGGAGAGCGGGCGGTCGGGTAAAGTTCACAGAAAAACGGTATATTTTCCGAAATCTTATTTTTTTGTATATTTAATTATTATCAAGCGTATAATAAACTAGAATGGAATTAGAATTAAAATAACGAAAAATAATAATATTGCCGGAAAAAGTTTGTCGGAAAAGTTACCGGAAAATCACCGCCGGAAAACTAGCCAGAAAATTTATTAAAAGTATCGAGAAAAAGAAAAATAAATAACGAGAAGAAAAGAGGGTGGTAGAGTTTATTATTATTTTTATTAATCAGAATAATATAATTATTTAAAGAATGAAAATATTTTTACATAAAGAATTCGATAAATGGTATTAGTCGATTAAATATAATCGACGATATTAAAAATTGGAGAGAAAAATAAATTTAAAAATAAATTATGTTATAAATAACAGATTTGACTTTAAAGGATAAATTGATAAATAGATGAATTGAATGAGGAAAAAATTAGAATTATTGATTTTATGAAGAAAAAAAATAAGCTATGGAATATGGAAATAATTTAAAATTTGATTATTAATTGAAAAGTGAGAAAATTTGATGTATATTAGTGAAAATAAATTATTTGAAAAATAAATTGGGAAATAGAGAGAATTAAAGGAATAAGTGAAAATTAATGAAATTTAGATCATTTCTGCATAATTGAGAATTTAGAGTTATTATCGACACTTATGCGATGTATATTGGGATTGTTATAGGATCGGAAGGAGTTCGTTGCGAGTGTCAGCGACTTAGGGGGATTAGCGGCTCATATGGTCATCTTTAGCTTCCAGGTGAGTACTTGGACTTTATAAATTTGAGTAGTTTTATCTACTCGTATTTGTTGTGAAATTCGTTATGAAAACTGTTTTAATAAAAAAAGGATTTTGGAAAAGAAGAAATTTGGTATGGATTAAGTAATGGTTTTAGGGGAAAATGGAGAAGATGATTTGAAAGAAATCTATCGAAATGAGTACTTGGAAAAGAAAAGTTGGGTTTATAAATGTAAGAGATTTAAATAGGATTTTGAGAAGGAATAAAAGAATAGTGGGATTTGTGGCAAAATGAATAACGAGGATTTTATAATTTAAAAGAGAAATGGTAAGTGATTTTGATACAAAAGGAAAGGAAAAAGGATTTTCCGAATAATGGAAATAAATATTTTATGATAAAAGAGAAATATGGGATTGAAAATGAGAGTTTTGATTTATAAAGAAATTCGGAAAGAAATGGTATAGTTTTGGAAAATAATGACACGGGAAAAAGGAGGATTTTTATACTATTATAGCCTTGTAGCCTTGGTCATGGGCTTTGTGTATGAGCGATAGTGAGTATATATTACCACACGGATGATGAGAGATATTATTATTACCTTGGCACATAGGTGTATGTCGGGTGATATGATACATTGTTCCCTACCGATGGGATTTGTTTAAGCGGTCCCTGATTCATTACTGGTGTACTTATCCGGAATGTTTCTATAAGAAATAATAAAAGAGAGAAAATAATTGTATTCCATATCCTAGTCAAAGCTAAATCCCTAAATTTAGGCTAATCAAATCCTAGTCAAAGCTAATCAAAGCTTAATAAAAATCCTAATGATATATACATTCGCATCCCCTCTCAAACTCAGGATGTGACAACAGAGAGCATCGAGAGTTTGCCAAGGAGAAAGTGGAAACAAGCAGTAGTGTGGGTCTTTGTGAAGAAGTCGGCCAACTGCAGTGTAGAAGAGACAAAGGGTAAAGTAATGATACCGGATTGAAGATGCTGGCGAATGAAGTGGCAGTCAATTTCAATATGTTTGGTGTGTTCATGGAAGACCGAGTTGTGTGCTATCTGAATAGCACTTTTGTTGTCACAATAAAGAGGCGTGGGTGATGTAACAGAAATGCCCATATCAGAGAGGAGCCAGTGAAGCCACACAATTTCAGACGCAACATGAGCCATGGCACGATATTCGGCTTCAGCGGTGGAACGAGCAACAGATTGCTTTTTGCTTTTCCAGGAGATAAGAGAATCACCCAGAAAAACACAGAGACCGGATGTTGGTCACTAATGCCCCCGGCCCAATCAGCATACGCATAAGCATGAAGAGTCAAACTTGATGTTGAAGAAAGCAGAAGACACTGATGAATAGTACCACGAAGATAACGGAGAATACGTAACAGAGCTGCCCAATGTGTAGTTCGAAGTGCAGAGACAAATTGACTAACAATGTGAACAGCATAGGCAATATCCGGACGAGTGGCAGTAAGATAAACTAAGCAACCCACCAATTCACGGTATTCAGTAGGATCCTCAAGTGGAACACCAGAAGCAGAGAAGTTGGCATGAAGCTCAATGGGAGTATCAACCGTTTTCGTATCATTGAGACGAGCACGGTGAAGAATATTAGCAACGTACTTAGACTGTCCCAGAAAATACCCCTTGGGAGAGTAAGCGACTTCAATACTAAGAAAATACCGAAGAAGGCCCAAGTCTTTCATCTCAAATTCCTGAAAGAGTTGATGTTTCACATCACTAATAGCAGCTGATTCAAAACCAATAATGATCATGTCATCAACATATAATAAGAGAAGAACCAGACCATTGGATGTGCGACGAAGAAAGAGAGCAGAATCATGCATGCTGGGCTGAAAGCCAATCCGGAGAGCAGCATCCTGAAATCTTGCATACCAAGCACGAGGGGACTGTTTCAAACCATAGAGAGCACGACGCAAACGGCAAACACTACCAGAGGGATGAGAGACGCCAGGAGGAGGTCGCATATACACTTCTTCAGATAGATATCCATTGAGAAAGGCATTCTTTACATCTAACTGATAAAGGGGTCATTGGTTCACAGCAGCAACAGAGATTAAGACACGAACAGTGGTCATTTTGGCAACAGGAGCAAAAGTCTCTTCATAATCAATTTCATACTCCTGAGAAAACCCTTTAGCAACTAATCGAGCTCTATACCGCTCTAAAGAACCATCAGAGTGAGTCTTGATCTTGTAGATCCATTTGCAACCAATAAGATTCTTACCAGCAGGCAATGGAACCATTTCCCAAGTCTGATTCTGAGCAAGAGCAGTGAGCTCATCTTGCATGGCAGCCGCCCAATTGGGATCATTACAAGCTTCTTTACAGGATCTAGGCTCAAAATAAGAGTGTATCCGAGAAAGAAAAGATTGATAGGAGGACGAAAAGCAAGTATTAGTAAAGCCATATCTTACCGGCGGTGTCGGTTTTCACGAGCAGGATACCGGGGAACAGGTGGATCGAGATCCTCTGAGACAGATTGGGGAGCAGGTTGAGAAGTCGAACGACGGGTGTAGAACTGGGGAAAGGTGTGATCAAAGTAGGATGTGAAGAGACTGGGGAAGCTGTACAAATATCAGATACCTCAAGAGTAGATGTATATTCTGTACGAATTAAATCATCTTTCGCGACGGGTGCAGTTTTGGGAGAGAGAGTGAAGTATGGGAGATGCTCAAAAAAGATGACATGACGAGATACATACAGCTTTTGGTTACAGGATCATAACATCGGTAGCCTTTTTGCGTAATGTCATATCCCAAAAAAAACACAAGGCACACCGAGCACTGAGTTTGGTGTGGTCTTTCTTAGGAAGAAGGACAAAACAAGTAGAACCAAAATACTCGGAGGAGAGCAGTTAGGAGTCTGACCATAGAGCTGCTTATAAGGGGAACTACCAGAAAGAAGAGGAGTGGGCATCTGATTCAGAAGATATGCTGCAGTGAGGACGGCTTCTCCCCAGAAAACAGACAGGACAGAAGATGACAATAATAGAGATCGAGCAGTATCAAGAATATGATGATGTTTTCTTTCAGATCTACCATTCTGGGCGGGAGTGTCAGTGCAAGATGATTGATGAATAGTCCCATGTGAATCTAAAAATGTAGTCAACTCGGAGAGAGAATATTCTCCACCCAAATCTGAACGTAGAATTTTAATAGTGGTGGTGAATTGGGTTTGAACCATGGCATGGAAGGTACGATAGTCCCTTACTATCCTCAATGCAACGGCCAGGCCGAAGCTTCAAACAAGACTATTTCAGCCAGAATCAAGAGAAGGCTGGAGTCGAAGAGGGGGAAATGGGAAGAGGAGCTCTCACATGTACTCTGGGCCTACCGGACCACTCCATGTCGGTCAACCGGCCAGACACCGTACTCTATGGCCTTCGGTGTGGAGGCAGTTATCCCTATCCAGGCTGGGTTTCCAACTATCCAGACGCAACACTTTGATCAGCCAACAAACGATTCGGCTCTGGCTGCCGACTTGGACCTTGTAGAAGAAAAAAGGGAGTCCGGCAAGATCAGACTGGACTCCTATCAACAAGAAATAACTCAGACTTGTGCATCATCAAGTAAACCCATGAGTACCTATTGCAGTCATCAACAAAGGAGACATAGTTGACAGAACCACCTTTAGTGGCAACCGGGGATGGGCCCCAAAGATCGCTATGAACAATCTGAAAAGGAGAGGTAGAGACTGAGGTACTCCTTTTGAACGGTAATACAGACATTTTTGCTAATTTGCAACCACTGCACTAAGAAATATCAGTAATAGAGATGTTGCACAAATGACCAGAATTAGTTAAAAGCTTTAGGCGTTCACTGGACAAATGGCCTAACCAAGAATGCGAAAGGAAAAATTGGAAGGAATTACAATCTAAGGAAAAGGATGACATGGCCGTGGAGGTGGATTCGATAGGAACATGTAAGGTTTCTAAGATATAGAGATCACCGACTCTACGCCCAGTCCCAATCTGTTGCTTGGACACCCGATCTTGCACAACACACCCAGAAGAGGAGAACAAGACATCAAATCCTGAATCAGACAGTTGATTAATAGAGATAAGATTTAAAGATAACTGAGGAACATAGAATACATTTGAGATAGACAAGAAGAAGTTAGAGGAAGGGAGAACAGAACCAATAGGAACAACATTCATATGGGAACCATTTGCAGTGGCAATACTAATTGGGGAGGCAGGAGAAATACAGTTACTAAGGAGAGACAAATTAGACATCATATGGTGGGAGGAGCCAGAATCAAAAATCCAAGTGGAGGGCAAGATACTGGTGGTATAAGAACTATGCAAGTCGGTTTGAGTGGTGATCATAGAGACTTGTAATGATTCCTTCTGAAGTGTTGCCATCAAGACTGAGAGTGGAGAAGACCGATGAAGATCACTGGAGGTTGCAGGAGAGATCTTTCGTCTGGAACACCAAACTAACAGCCACCAGAGAAAGCTAAGGGTCTTCGGAGTACAGAGAGGTCCGACGAGTCAGAGCGGTAGTGTAATTGGCTGCGAGAGCAGATCTGAGGTAGCAAGGATTGAAACAAGCTACGTCCAAGTCTGGCAAGGTGAAGATTGGTGCAGATCGGAGCGGATCGGTGAAAGTCGGGACAGATCGGGGCAGATCGGAGCAGATCTGGGCAGATCGAAAAATGGCCGAGGTGCAGATTGGTGCAAACCGGAGTTCTAGCAGAGTTGGCCGAGGTCCGGCGAGGGCTGGACGGCATTCGGCGAGGGATGGACGGCGTCTGGCGAGAGACGATCGGAGTAGATCGAGGTTGGGTTGTGCAGATCGGGGCTGGGTTGCGCAGAGAGAGAGAGGACTCTAATGGAGGTTGCCGGAAGTTGCAGAGGTCACCGGAGATGGTGCTAGTGGGTGTCGGAAAGGCAGATCTGAGAGCCGTCAGAGGTTAGCAAGGCTCTGGCGAGGGTCGTCGGAGTAGAGGGTGGTCCGGCGAGAGTGGCAGTATAGGAGTGGTGAGATCTGGTGTGGGTTGTGTGGGAACCACGGGGGTGGCGGAGAGGTGGGCTGTGCAGGTGGTGGAGGCGAGTGGGTTGTGCGGGAACCACAGGGGTGGCGGAGAGGCAGGGTGGCGAGGTCAGCAGAGGAGTGGCGAGATCTGGTCGGCTGAGCGGGAAAGTCCTGGGCGAGTTCCGGCGACTCGTGCTATGTGGCGGCTACAGACTGGGCTGAGTGCGGCAGATGCTGAGAGAGAAGAGAGAGGCGAGAGCTATGTGGGAGAAGGTCGCCTGAGCAGAGAGAGGTCCGACGAAGTTGACCGGTCTCAGACGACAGAGGTGGCGGCTACACGTAAAGTTACCTTACGTAACCTAGCTCTGATACCATGTAAGAAATAACAAAAGAGAGAAAATAATTGTATTCCATATTGTGTTCTTGTCTTTACAAAGTGTACAAAGAGGAAATTAAATAGCCAAAAACTTGGCCAAAAAAAGGAAACAAAATAAATTAAATCCCTATATTTAGGCAAACAAATCCTAGTCAAAGCTAACAAAATAAATTAAATCCCTAAATTTAGGCTATTCAAATCCTAGTCAAAGCTAATCAAATATTAATAAAAATTCTAATGATATATACATTCACAGTTTCGCAGGGTTACAGTACTGTCATAACGCTGGTCAGCGGAAATGACTCTTGGCTATATTAGTGATGGAGTGAGGAGGGATGTGATGAGATGAGATATTGATGGATTCTTTATCCGATCCTAGAAATGATGGGTTCTGATGATGGATCCTTGTTGATCCTATGACGGTTTTCATGATGGATATTTTATAATCCACCGACGACGGGTTTTGAGATGAGAAAAAGAAAGATGGATTTTATGGGAAAATAAAATAAGGAAAGATGATTTCCAAAAAGTAAAATAGATTTACGATGGAAAAAGAAAAAGATAGAAAATTGTGAATTTTGACAGTATCTATGATTTCAAAGAAAAAGGGAATTCATAACAGGAAAAGGGGATTTTAAGGAAAAATGAATTGATATCTATGACAATAGAAATGGAAAATGGTTTTCTATTTTTAAAAAGGTGTAAGGGAACGATTTTAAAAGAGAAAAGGGGAGTTTCTGAAAAATAAGAAAATAGATTTGGAAAGATAAAGGAAGTTGTTTTGGAAGAGTAAAGATAAGGAAATTGCTTTGGAAAAAGATAAAAGAGGAATGGTGTTGAAAATGACTTATCCATAGCTATTTTCTTACTCTTATTTATATTGTTACATATTATTCACTGATCCGTCGTCGCTAACGAATTTTATATCCTTCCTCCTTCCAGGTGTTCGTTTGTTGATGTTATCTAGAGGTCCACTTGTCCAGCTACAAGAGATGGTGTAACGGTCCGAATTTTTAAACCATTTTTTTTTTGTTTTAAGGGTATAAAATAATAAGAGAAGTGATAAAGTATCTACCATCCATAATTTCCTATAATTATATGCAAAATGAGAGAGATAAATGACACATCCACATGCAATGAGATAAATATTGTTTACAAGTTTTTACGATTTACATCCGGGATAAGAAGAAAGAAAGTACAATAAATGATAGGAAAAACAACCTATCAACTACTATGGTGCCATGCTCCATTGCCAGGCAAAAGAGTCTGAAATATGCTGAAGGATCTGGTACCTAAAAATAGAGGGTTAGACGAAAGCCTAGTAGAGAAATCTATATCCAAATATCTTTAAATTTTGGGGGCAAGTGTGCTAGGGCAATGAATGTAAAATATGTATGCATAAGGATCTAAGAAGCACGGACACTCTTCCGGGCCTCGCGAGTCCATGTCCTGGACATGTCGGACACGGACACGCTAGGACATGCTCCCGACTCGTGTCGGACACGTGAATTTAAGTGTCCGAATATTTAATTCATTTTGTTTAATCCGGACATGCGAGGGACACGTTCATACACGCGAAGAACACGTTTAAGACACGCGGGGGACACGTTATGGGGGGTACAAAGTGTTATTTCAAAAAAAACAGAGAGTGACCTTATCAGATGTGATTGCTACTGTTGAGAGGGAATTTTCAGCTATGAATCATGTAAATAATCAGTGGATAAACCTAATGGGAGATCAATGGATGAGGGATAGTTTGATTGCATACATAGAGAGTGACATTTGTCGTGGTCTATTGTAAAAGTTTACATTGGTATTCTGTTGACTATTAGTTTTTGGAACTCTGAGTCGCATATAGGGCCTTTTTGTAGTTTGGCGTTGTCTTTTTACTTGAATGACAGTCCCTTAATGCCTTATTACTTATACATACTTATTGCTCAGTAAAATTTTACTAAAATTTTTTAGTATTATCTTATCGTTGCATGTTACAAATATTTTTTGAGGCTGTATTTAATTGTTGGCCCAGATACACAAATTCATGGCTACGCCACTGGATGTGGATACTTTATCCCTGTAGTGTAACCTCAAACTATACTAAAATTTACATAGAACCATCAGCAAAAAACTCATCTCGAGTCCACGAAGATGGATTTCTACAAATATAGTATTTGTCTATTCAGAGACATCAAATTAATTTGAACAAACCTAAAAATTGAGAGATGACGATTGAACAAGGCGATGCAAAAAAAAAGCTAATGAATGACACACACAGCGACATACAAAACAAACTATAGTTAAAAGAGCAAACCGGAATTAGAGTCCATAGTCTTCACGGATGATGGTGATGCAGATGATGTTGATGAAGGCATGAATGTTAGGTCAAATGATGGATAAAAAATCGAGCAAGCATTTATTTTTACTTTGTAGGGATGGATACTCTTTTTTTGGTCTACTAGTAATATTTTGTGTACTCATTGGCAATTGTTTTGATGAACTGTCTTTTTATATGGTAGTAGTATTGTCATATAGCCTCAAGCATCGCTTCAAAACTTTCAATGTTGACAGTATTTAGAGGTATCACAACATCGTACAACCATCTTGCAATACTTCAGTGATCCCTCTCTTTCAACTTCTTCTTATAAGGTGCATTATCATCAACTTTAGTTTGTTTACCCTTACCTTTCCTCTTCTCCACCTCGGTCTCTGAGTCAAGGGTGAAGTAAGTATCCATAGGCTCTATGTTCTTGGGCTTTTTAGGAGGGGGACGGTCTCTGAGTCAGGGGTGAAGTAAGTATCCATAGGCTCTATGTTCTTGGGCTTTTTAAGAGGGGGGCTTGGATTGAAAACTATTACTTCCATGACCTGAAGATCCCCGACTTGAAGTAACCCTCTTAGGAGGGGGTTTGGATTGTACATCATCAAATTCATCTTCTTCATCAATGTCCTCATCGTTACCGAATTCATCAAAATCTGGAAAAGAACGTATGACCTCGATCTCTGAGTCAGGGGTGAAGTAAGTATCTATAGGCTCTATGTTCTTGGGCTTTTTAGGATGGGGCTTGGATTGAAAACTATAACTTTCATGACCTGAAGATCCCCACATGAAGTAACCCTCTTAGGAGGGGGGGTTGGATTGTACATCATCAAATTCATCTTCTTCATCAATGCCTCATCGTTACCGAATTCATCAAAATCTGGAAAAGGACGTATGACCGATGTCGCCTCCTCCTTTTTAGCCAAATATGTACTAATCTCCTCTTTAACTACTTTTGGACAGGAAGGACATGCCAAAACATCCGTATATACCCCGACAAGATGAAGCTTCACTAGATAAATATTCTCATTAATCACTTTGTTGCAAAAATTATATGTTTACCTGAACTTGTTATTTTCATGCTTTTATTTGACATCTACAATGGTAACACAAGGAGGGAAATTGGAATCATCAATTCAATACTAATATTCATATATATCTATTATACAAAACACTTTGATGTGGGCCCCACACATTTTTCACACATTTTCTCTATACATTTTTCATACATTTTCATACATATTTTCCACTGCTTGGTCGGTTTAAAGGAATGGAGGGCTGTGATCAAATTGCACATAGATTGCCCCCACATTTTTGAGACATTTTAACTATTTAATTATTTTTTATTAAAATAATTAAATAGTTGGATGTTAATTTTAATAAATAAATTTAAATTCAATGTTAATTTTATTTGTTCAATTGCATGTTCATTTTATTTTAAAAAATTATTCAATATTTTGTAAACTAAAAAATTATATACTTTATTTTTTGGTAAGGGTAGGTACTTCCAAAGTGCCGAAGGCACGAATCAGTGCCGAAAGCTCTAAGTTTCATAGTACCCTTAGGTATTGTGTTGCATTTTCTATTCTGTCACCTCGTGCCATTGACACGGACTATACCGAAAACACGGATTGACTGTCGTCATTCATCATGAGTGCCGAAGGCACGAATCAGTGTCGAATGCACTACTAACACCCAAAGTTTCATTGTACCATTGGGTATTGTGTTGCGCTTTCTATTCCGTCCTGTGCCATCGACACGGGCTATACCGAGAATACGAATCGAGTGTCGTCACTCATCATAAGTGCCGAAGGCACGAATTAGTGCCGAAGGCACTATTAACATCCGAAGTTTCATCGTACCTTTAGATTTTGTGTTGCGTTTTCTATTCTGTCGCATCGTGCCAACAATACGGGCTATCTATATATTAGTATAAATATATGTATCATACATATAGAAAAATGATCAAGTAAGAGATCCCTCACGGAAAATCTGTGAGGGTTTCTAATTTCAACTGTCGGATTTAATCCACCGGCCAGGATGTAATTAATCCAGGCCGCTGAATTAAATCCAGCGGCTGAAATTAGAAATCCTCACAGATTTTCCGTGAGGGATCCCTCATTTGATCGGCTCTGCATACATATATATTATAATATATATATATATAAGATATATAATGTATAACCCGAATTTCATAACGAATGTATTATTAAAAGAAGAGGGAGATTAAAGGTTTTATACTGCAATACATACTGGAGTAACTGCACGAGAGGGACGAGAGAGAGAACTCAGATAACAGAAAACGAGCGAGAGAGAACTCATGAGAGAGAGAGAGAGATGAACCTATAGATTGCTGGAAATCGCTGAAAAGATTGAGAAAGTAACGATTATGATTTAGCCCTAATTTTTAGTTGTCTTTTTGGAAATAATCGAATCACTTAAGTGAGCCGAGCGAGGCGACAATTAGTCGTCCGTCGTCGCACCGGTCGCCTAGCCGTCACTCCGGTCACCCTCGCCTCGGTGGACTGAGTTACCACACCTCGCCTAGGTGGACTGAGTCGCCACACCCTCGCCTCGTCTATAGCCTAGTCGACCACCTAGTCGCACTTTTTCAATCACTGGACCCTACGATATCTATTTCCTAGCCTGAGGGGGAGTGTTAGGAGTCATGAGTTATATCTGCGTATCTCAGTATTAGTGAGGGTATTATTGTCATTGCACATTGTACTCTCTTATTTTCAATCTATATAAATCATGTGTGTTAAGGCTAATTAAGAACACTAAACATGTTTTCATTCACAACAACCGTCACCAAATTATAGCCATACTGCATGAAAAATTAAGAATCGTGAGCACAGGTAATCAAACAATGTTATGGAGAAAAAATCCACCTGTTAATTTTGAAGCATTCGAATCCATAAATGTCAAGGACTCCAATTTGTACCCGAGAATCCTTGTCTTGCCCGACAGACTGATTAATTTTATCAACAAGCCTGAACAAAAGAAACACAGAAGCCATAGAAGTTCATCGCCAGTTGAACTGCGCAAGCGAAAAGATTACTCACATGGTTTTAATAACAAGCATACCAATCAAATACTCGAGCATAAACAGTCTTTGCCAAAGCATCTCGACTTGCAATTGCAGCATTACAATCCAGGGCTTTGATAATAATCCCTTCATGAGTTTGAATTGAACGTGTGCACAGCGTGGCCAATAATAGATTTACATCACACCTAAGCAAAAAAATAATTCAGTCAAATGGTACTATTGAAAGCTAACACCTAACAATAGATTTACATCACACCTAATCTTCCCACATTGGGTATGTAAGGCTTGTAATATGGTTACTAGAGATATAAATAATAATTATTGTGTTAGGGTTAGTTAACACCCCAAACACTTTTTTCTTCCAAACAACTTATATATCACATTGTAAAGGTTGCAGAGAGCTCAAAGCATCAACTCAATACTAGAAAAGAAAATTAACAATTTTTGAGAGTCCATTGTTAGATATGGCAAGTTGACAATGAACCCATTTTAAAGCTCACTAATTGAGTCACGTACATAAAAAGTTTAGCAGCCATCTCCATATGGAAAATAGATTTCTTGTCCCTTGTAACTGACGAGTCATGCTCTTGGCCAGGAGAAAAGTCTATGTTCCCCAAATGTAGAATGGCAGCCAAAGTGCGAAATATGGCTTCCTGATAAAAGGAGAACAGACATAAAAACCACAAACAGAGCCTCCTGCACACGATGAGGAAAACGAAAACTGAAAGATTGCAATGCCTTAAGCAAAAAAAAAAGGTGAAAACCTGTTCTCCATGGCTAATGCCAACAATATCCATTGCCCTTATGGTCCTCATGTATTCCTCGGCACTATTTACTCCATCCAACTCATAAGTCTTACTTTGATTTAAGTAGTGGAAGTGGCTGGGGTGGCCTAGCTTGTACTTCTCTGCATCCTATACGCATGAAGACAAAAAATCAGAAGCCTGTGATCTTGAACAGTCCAGCATACAAGACATACTGCATAATGGTTCCGCCTTATCTCATAAAATAACAGGACAAAACCCAGATAACGGCAAAGACCCATGAATACTCTAAAGTCTATCCCTAACAGAATAGTCAACAGATACATCTCCTACAAAAAAGACACTAGAACCCACAGTTGGCTCCCCGAGGCGAAGAGTTTTTTCTTGATCCTGGGAGAGATCGTTCGGGAAAGCCAAAACTTACATTTTCATTCTGAATACCAGAGATACAAGGAAATGCATTTTCGACGTTCAAAAGGGGGGCAGGGAGACAAAACAAAAATCATTAAAGCTTGTCTCATCAACATATTACATTTATCATTTAATGCAATCTCAGCTTCCATGAGAGTGTAGAGTGCAGGGGACCCAATTAGCAAGTCGTCTTACATGTTTTTCCCAGATCTGCCACTTTATTTTGATTGATCACCCCTTGCAAGCAAATGGGAAAATACTCTTAACTTCAAACACGTGTACCTCATAGACTGTTTTAAACAATTTCCATGCATATTGACCAAACCCTGCTCGTATCAGAGACCACAATTTCCGTTCAGGACCATCCAAAAAAAGGAGGAAACTGAAATTGCTGTTGTCGGTCATGCAACTTAATATAACCACCCTTTTAATACAATAAGAGTTAAGGAAGAGATACCCTAAGGCATTCTCTTTTCCTCTTCTTTTCTTCTTCTTCCACTGTATTTTCTCCTCCTACAAAATCTTACTCCTTTTCCTGCCAAATTCTCCAAGTTAATGCCTCCCCTCTCTAGAATTTAGGGAGGTGCCATATTGTTCCAAGCACACTTTTAACTCTTTGTAGGTATTCAAAAACTAAGCATATAAATAAATTTCAAAAAAATATGACCAAGTCAACAGATAAAATATACTGATAATTTCTCAACAGCAAACCAGGACTAGTAAGTATAATAGCTTGATCATGAAGATGAGTAGCTCTGGTAAGAGTTAATATATGTCAAATCATAGAGGTAATGTTAGAGAGCTAGAGGAAAGAGAGATTACCCTTCCAGATGCACACAGTTGATAAAAGCAGTGATAATTCCTCTCGGGATCGGTTATCTGAACTACACGGGATCGTTCTAGCAGATAAGTTCTAATTGCAGCACCAGATATTCTGCCACTTGCATCAAATTGGATCTTGACAAACTTTCCAAAACGACTACAACAACAAAACTAAGTTGTCAAAACTTACCAAGCATTATTCTCTTCGATGAATCTCATGATTCTCCATTCAGTTTAATTCATGATATACAAATGAGAATTTTGATTCATAATAGGTTTCTCAATTCTCCAATGTACGTGGCCTAGATGCCTAATTGCAGAACCTCAACACAGAAATACAATTTTTTCTTATTACGGTTGCTAGTAATACAAAAACAAAAAAACACAAACATTTGTAAGTTGAATCAGGATGCAACAGGCTGAGTTTGAGAAGATAAGTCAAGCAGTGGAGTGGGCATTTAATAAATACTCCTTCCGTCCCTTTTTGTTGGTCTATGGTATTACACTAATTCAAAAGTGTAGGGCAAAAGCATCATGTTTCATTTTTTGCTCTTTCACTTTTTAAAGTGGGCATTCATTGTGGGACAACCAAAAGTGAAATAAATAGACCAACAAAGCGGAATGGTAGGAGTAGTAGGCGTGTGATCTTAAGACAGTCAGAGGAGAAATTTGCAAAGTTTGTGAGAAAAGCAACATTAGCACTTCTAAGTGATCATCAGACTGCAAGCTAAAACAACTAGACTATATTCAACAGTAATGTTAACCCACCTTGAATTGTCATTTCTAACAGTTCTTGCATTACCAAATGCCTCCAAAAGTGGATTTGACTGAATCATAACAAACTAATATTAGCAATGCAAATAGCTGAATATAAGTGGTTCAGCAAGACATTTGCAACAAATATCCTTAGACAAATTACAATCAAAACCAAGACAATTAGCTTGTCTGTGCAAATTCACCAACATTCTTAACACAAAAAATAAGAGATAATTAGTATCAAGAGAGCCCACTGCTTAGATTGCTTCACTTACACATCCACGATACCTGCAATTGTATTCAAACGCAAGTGCACATGTATGACAAATAACCATTTTTTTAACTTGCAATCTTACTTCAAGAACTTGTTG
Organism: Monotropa hypopitys; assembly: GCA_002855965.1. Lineage (NCBI taxonomy): Eukaryota > Viridiplantae > Streptophyta > Magnoliopsida > Ericales > Ericaceae > Monotropa > Monotropa hypopitys. The sequence goes on along the minus strand of NMUG010001618.1, from coordinate 1,573 downwards.
TTCAACCGTTTTATCGTCGCCAGGAGCGCGGCCACCAACATAAGTAAGATACTGCATAATCAATTTTGTCGTCTCTGTTTTTCCAGCACCACTTTCTCCACTGACCAATATAGACTGGCTTCTAGCATCATTTATCATAGCCCTGCATACAAACATGACTAAGCCACTTGTTGAATGCTAAGAAGCACGGATACGGACAAGGGACACGGATACGACATGACCCAGACACCTGAATACATTATTGTACTGGAATGAAGGATTAGGGCACATTGGAGATACGTTTAATATATCAAAATATATTACTATGTATACATATATGAGCATAAGTTTATGTCCCACATTATATAATAGATAAGAAAATAGTCATGAAGAATCAAGCTCGACATAGGACTCAATAAATTCTTAAGAAATGCGCAATGGAAGGAATAATCCTCAAGAAATCTTTTTAAGAAAAAACTGAATATAAAATTTACGTTAATTTAAATATGATTAGTCATACCAGTTACTTTTTTAGCATTGTATATCACAATGATACGTCAAATTTCAAATTATGTTGATAATCACATGTCAGCGAGTGTCTAAGAAATGTCGATTACATATTTATTTCTTTGTCCTAGACACCAAAGTGTTGGACACGTTGCACAAAAAATTGGACATGTATCTGAATTAAGATTTCAATTTTTTATGATGGACACGAAAAAATGAGTATCGGATGCATGTCCGAGAGTATCCAAAAAGTGTCAGACGCGGAGAAGTCGCCTTCTTTTTAAGTGTCCGTGCTTCTTAGACTAAATGTATATCCCACTTCAACATGACCGAGGAATGTTCACAAACCTGTAAGATGCATCAGCCACAGCAAAAACGTGGGGGCTTAGCTCACCAAAAGGAGCTCCTTTATACTGCTCCATCATGTGCACATTATAAAGATGAGGAAGCCTTGTGAAAGGGTTAACAGCAATCAAGATGCTTCCCGTGTATGTCTATCAAAAGACATAAAACAACCAACATGTAAATCTCAGCTTAAAAGAACAGCAGACAGTAAATTTAGCACACAAATCATAAATTCAAGGTTGGAGGATATCAAAATCCCAAAGATTATACTAGGAGGAAGCACATATTCACATTTATGGCGGCTGACCGATTGATTATGCATTTACAGTGTTAACTGATATCGGCGTCCAGGTCATATATATATATAGGGGGCGGTTCAATGAACCAGCCTAAATTTGACCAATATTGGACCAGTAGTTAGTTGAACCACCTATGGGTACCACAATGATAATCCAATCGTTAATTTTGTTCATATCGATCAAATATTTTGTCCTGCAAAAATTCAGCTCAATCGGATATCGATAAGTGCTCGATCCAAACAGTTCCAAACAGTTGTATAGAAACCTGACAGAAACTGCGCGTTGTACAACTGTTTGGATCGAGCACTTATCGATATCTGATTTAGTTGATTTTTTGCTGGACAACATATTTGATCGATATGAACAAAATTAACGGTTGGATTATCGTTGTGGGACCTATAGGTGGTTCAACTAACCATTGGTCCAATATTGGTCAAATTTAG
>NMUG010001617.1:0-17483 GCA_002855965.1 Monotropa hypopitys | reverse complement strand
CGCACTTTACCCCACCCGCTGTGCATCTTGCCAATCAGGACCTTGGGCTTTCCGATAGGGTTGATGTGCTTGGGTCAATGCCGCAATTATCACAGGTTTGGCTACACCAGAACCAATTTTTGGGTTCAATTCCAGATCTTTCCCAGTATACCTCCTTGTTTGATCTCTCGCTGCACGATAATGAGTTAACGGGTCCTGTCCCGGCTTCTCTCAATATGCTACCGAAATTGGTTAACGTCTCATTGCAAAACAATAAGTTCCAGGGCACACGGCCAAGTTTTCCTAGTGCCGTTCGGGTGAGTCTTGGGGATACGAACAATTTCTGTAATCCGAAACTCGGACCATGTGACCCGCAGGTGACTACACTGCTTGCATTTGCAGGGGGATTGGGTTACCCAATGGGCTTAGCTGAATCTTGGTCAGGGAATAACCCTTGCGACGGGTGGAAATCTGTTTCCTGTGATTCTAAAGGAAGAGTAACGGTGCTTAATTTCGGGAAACAAGGTGTAACGGTGGAGATATCTGGGAACCCATTTCTGGTTGGGAAAATTTCCCCTACTGGAAATGCAACTTCTCCTCATTCTTCTTCTTCCAATAGTAGCTCTCCAAGTCCAATTTCATCTAGTGGAAATATTGATTCATCATCTGGTGGGACTGAAACAGGGGTTGTTGAAAGAGGTAAATTGAATATATCACCGTGCGTGATTGTTGCTTCCATTATTGTAGCTGTGATTGTGATACTAGCTTTGTCCTTGGTATTTTATAAACGGGTTGTGAAGAAGCAGAGTGGGAAATACCAATGAAATAGAAAAGAGAAGTCGAAGAAGAATGGACCCTCCAGAAGTGAAATGCCTAGTCAAAGTAGTACTAAGAACACTGATATCCAAGTTCACGATGGTGGAAACATTGCCATTCCAGAAAAGTGACGGACAATTTCAATGACAATAACATTTTGGGTCGTGGTGGTTTTGATATTGTTTACAGAGGACAATTACTTGATGGAACCCAAATCGCGGTTAAGAGGATGGAAGCAATGGTGTCGAGTTCAAAGGGGCTGAGCGAGTTCCAAGCTGAAATAGTAGTCCTATCAAAGGTCAGGCACCGGCATTTAGTCGCGCTTCATGGGTTCTGTATCAATGGTGCCTCGAGGGACATTAGGGCAGCATTTATTCAGTTACAGAGAAATGGGGTTATCACCGCTTACGTGGAAGCAGAGAGTCACAATTGCCTTGGATGTTGCGAAAGGAGTTGAGTACTTGCACAGATTTGAGTTCAATTACATTTGTGAAGTTACTGATGGGTACATTCAAGTTGGTTCTCCGGAGGGGGCAATCAAATTATTCACAGATCAGATGCCTAACTCCGTCACCCTGGTACGAGATTTTATAATTTCGGGCCATGACCAGAGGGGTCATTCTGTCACCTTGCTCCAAAACTTGAGGAAGGTGAAGACAAAGGGTCTATGTCTGGTTACTGATGATTGGTCGCGATTTTTTTTACTCGAAAAAGTTAATTTAAAATACAAGGTGGATGCTGACCAACGACAATGGGTGCGCAATTCCTATCAGCCAACCCTGAGAGGAGATAAAGACAAAGCGAATTCGAGGCCGAATTCTGTCCAACAAGGGGAGTCTGATGCAGAATGAATATCCGAGCAACCATGGAAAGAAGCTGGACTGGACAACCTTGTATGACAGTACGGCCCTGTATGGCAGTGCGGCCATAATGGCAGTGCGGCAATAGTAGTATGTCAACCGTGGCAGCTCTACTATGCACAGAAATCTGTTTGAGCGCATTTTTATGTTTAGAACTTGTCTTTTGCGTTTCTTTTATTTTCCAGCATGTTTTGGGGTCTTTTATTTTTGCCTTTTCTAATTTTATTTTTCCCAACATGTTTAGGGTTTTCTTTTTCCTTTTTGGGCCTAATCTTGTCAATGGCCCATATTTTGACTGGCTTCTTTCCTCTTTAGGGTTTTCATAGCCGTCCTATAAATAGGAGGCTGAAGTACTGATGTAAAGGGTTGTTGATTATTGAAAAAGTTTGAGTCAAGCTGTGCTTGTTCATCTTCTCCCATCCCCTTTCGGTATTCCTGTTTAGGAATCAACGATTTGGTTTGAAGCCGTGACCCTGGTATTTCGTGTGCGAAATCAACAGATCGCGAGCCTTGATTCTGGTATTCGTGCGCGAATCAACAGGTCTAGAAGATAATCAACGGAGGTATTCTGGGAGAATCAATCCGGTATTCTGCTTATCTATCCCTTTCCTTCCCTTTGTTCCGTTCCAATTCCTTAGTCCGCTGCGTAGTTCGAAGTCTGCAAAGAGAAGAGGACGGCTCTCTCATTTCTCTCTCCATCACACTCCAACATTGCTCGAGGGAACTTGGTCAGATGGAATCTTCAATATTGGCAACCGCAAGCTTTCCAATGATATTATACCATATATCTATCAACCCAAAATTATTCCTAACTATATACAACCCTCAAAATAAGAAAAACATAAAATATTACATGACTGCTTGATTTTCTTCCACTTTCCTGAAATAGACTATTCTAAAAATAAAAATTACAATACATAAATATATTTTATCAATCATGAAATTATTCAATACCAAATATATAGGATTTTAGACCTTAAAACAAGCACCATCAAATAGGATTTCAAACCATTTAGCCCTTGGGTAGTTTACCTACTCAGAAATTGGAATTTCTTAACAAAAATTTCAGGTTCGAATCTTAAAGAGTGGATAAAATAGTTGATTTTGTTCCTTGTTCCTCTGAAGGTTATATGTGAAATTCCAAAAATCAAAATAAAATAGAATAAAGAATATCTCAAAACATATGGTGTTATTGTTAGAAAAAAAATGGTCTTTAAACTAATATTTTTTATGGGTTTTGGTTAATATTTAATAAATATAAAACCGTTTGAGATGATTCTTTGTAGGGTTTAATACTCCTTAGTGGGGAGTTTAATACACAAAAAGAATAATTAAATCTATTAAATAATGAATGATAAATTGTCGCTCAAAATGGGATATTCTTAATAGTGGGTGAGTATTAAATTACTCATTTCCACATTAGAAAATGGGGAGTCACGTGTTGGGTATATTTAATATGTTGTGTGACTAAGAGTAACAACAAATCCTAAGGGAAAAGTAAGATAAATTATGGTTGGAATATTTTCCCGCATGCGCTCACACACACACATGTGTTGCCGCCACTCACTTGGTCGACTCGGACTCGGGCAAGCACCCATGCTCGCGTCCCAGGTTTTGGGTTCTAGGTCCGTGTCTCATGGGTTCGTGGGAATGTGCCCCATGCCATGGGACAGTCTTTTATGGAAAATTTAATTGGCTCAATTGGATTGGGCTTGGCTTTGTGGGCTCTATGGACTTGGTTTTGTGCACTGACCCATGACCCAAGTGAGCCAACCTATGAACCGTAATGTAACACCCGTCTTAGAAAATTCGTTTGCAATCCAAAAATTAATTGCAAGTTTATTCATGTTTTAGCATAATATGCAGATTATCATGTTAGAATAATTTAATCGAGTTGATGGGGATGTTGGGTGAAAGAAACCTTAGAGAATAAGGTTAAAGGTGCATTAAAAGGGTTCGTAATGAGACAATAAAATGATAAAGTTGTTGGGTATTGGCCTAATATTAGCCTGTATATCGAAATGTGACCATAGGATAAAACGAGCATATATCTAAATGTCTAACCACTGTTCACTGAGTTTTTGGCCTAGTGTTGAGCACATATCGATATGTGCTAAAGATGGGGGGTAACACATATCGAAATGTAGGTCCACTATTCACCTGTTTTTAGCCAGAGAATAAACCCATACTGAAATGTGAAGGAATGAACTGTATATCGAAATATATTAAAAAGAAACTGAAATATGAATCGATATGTGAGATTGATACAAGTGTTGGGTAGAAATAGATCGGTGTTTTTTGTTTGTATCTCAAATTCAATTAACACTGAAACGGTGGAAATCATTCCATATCGTGAACTCAGACAAAACATTCTAGAGAAAGAGGGTGTGAAATCGAAAGGGAGAGAAAAGGGGAAATTGTAGGAATTGTTCGGGAAATCACCAGGAAATCAATCAAAGGCTTTGGAAATTAGATTAATCGGGTAAGAAGAATTTAAACCCTTCTTTTGTTGGTTAATTTTTGGAATAATCATGGGATTTTGGGTTAGAAATCGAATAGTTGATTTTAAAGTCCTGGAAATGGGTTTTGAAAGATTTTGTGGAAATTGATGAGTTGATGGGTTCTAAAATCGATTAATAGTGTTTTTGCATGTGTAGAAGCTAGAGAATGTTTGTTTGAGCAACCATGGGTTGAGTGGGTGTGTTGGTCCAAAGAATCGAGAATTCGGGTTCAAAAATTTAAAATATGGATTTTTGTATAAATTTTTATAGAATTGATGGAATTGGTTGATTGAAGTGGAGCTAGAATGAGTATATGTGTTTGTAAATGCTCTGTGTTGGTTATTTGAGGTCAATTTGTAATTGGGATTGTCTAGGTTTGGTTAAAACATTAAGGAAGATGATGAACAATACTTGTGTATTATGGGTTTTCGTTCGAAGATGTCACATACCAATATGTAGATTAGCCACATATCGATATGTGTCGTCGGTTGTGCCATTCGATATGTAATGTCAGTTGGCAATCGAAATGTGTGTCATATATCGAAATGGAAAGGATGAGCACATATCGATATGTGATATCGATGGAAGCCAATCAGTATGCGAGCTGAAGGAGGCATATTGGAATGTGGAATAGAGGAACACATATTGATATACGATGAAACGTATATCTGTAATACCCATTCTGAAAAAATAATAAATATTTAAAATTTAATAAATAAATTGAGTGAGTTAGAATAAAAATTCTAATGAAATAAAATTGAAATTCTGGAGTTAATAAAATAATTATCTAAATTAAAAAATAGAGAACATTTGAGTTATGTTTAATTAAAATAAATATGTTTGGGAGTATGATATAATTAAGGGAGTGGGAGTATTGAATCACTACTTTGGGGGTTGTAGCGTAACTAATTGGGAAGGGGTGTATCAGATTTAATTTCTAAAGAGGTGGCTTTTGTTTCTAGCAAAAAGAAGAGAATTAGTTCATTTTCATACTCTCTCCTGTATGCCTTCTTGAGAGAAATAGAGAGGGAGAAAATTAAAGAGGGGTTTGGGGGAAATCATCTTCTTCAACCTTTGAAGTATGAAGGAAAACATCTAAGTTCATATTTTCTTAAGTTTAAGGGTTATTTTATGAGGAAGAAGAGAAAATTTTGTGAAAAACTCATGTATAAATCAATGATTTTGTAAAATAAATAATGGGCATGTGTTGGTAAGTGTCTTAAGAGAAAATTTTGTTGAACTGAAAATTCATTACAAATAGGAAAAACTCATGTCTAAATCAATGATTTTGAAAAATAAATTATGAGAATGTGTTGATAAGTGTCTTAGGTAGTTGTATACGAAAAATCACGGAATTTGATTGAGTAGGTTAGGAGGAATTCGAAGTTGAACCAAAGGTTGTATCGAAGGAAAAATAGAGCACGAGCTTCTGCTCGGAACTGGCTATGGGGCCAGTATACCACCTGGTATTCTGGTGGTCCGGTGGTCCATTTTAGTTTTTTGGGTAAAAACCATGAGGCTAGATATTCACAGAACGCGTATGGTTCATTGTTTTGGCTCTGTCCAGGGAGAAAGGTTGGAGGAAAATTAAGAAAAGAACCTAAAACCTATAATGGAAATTTAATTCCTGTGTTGTTTCACTTTGATTTATATCATTTATATGATGATACTAATATGTTGAATTGGTTTAGGTGAGGAATAAAAATATCCTTATCCCGGGGCACCAAAAAGGAATGCAATCTCTTTAAGGGATATCAGTGAGTTTACTAGTTATTTTAAACGTTGCTTAAATTGATTTCAATATAAAAGGCATGTTATATTTGCTACCAATCTTGTGATATATACTATGATAGGAGCATGCTAGGAGATGATCTGATGTGAAAATGTGTTATGTAAACTTAATTGCATTTTAGGGTTGTGTCGATAGATTTGTGGACTCATCTGAGATATGTGTTGTAAATGTGATAAATTGGGTTTATGCCAAACTTAGAGGCATGATTAGTCTTGTGTGCTAAGGTAGAGTTTATCATTTTAATAGCATAGTGTGGCCTAGTTTATTATAAGTACGGAGTTGAGATGAAATTGGGAAACAATATGAATGTGGATTTGGGAAAGAAATAAAGATATGAAAATGAGTAAAAAGAGGGGAGGAATGGGAAAAGAGAAAAGAGATAAAGACGAGTATAGATATAGACACTAATCATGGGCTAGAGAAATGTGTGGTTATTGATTTATTGGGTTGTTCTTCCAGGGTCAGATAAATACTGGAGAACTACTGAGTTATTGGGTAGTGCTCCAGGGTGAGAGAAATACTAGAGAAATGTTAAGTTATTGATCCTTACCACCAGGGTAGATAATTTGGTGGATATATATAGTTAGACCCTTACCACCAGGGTAGATAATCAAGTGGATAGAGGAGGTTTGACCCTTACACCAGGATAGTTAATCAGGTGGATATATATAGTTAGACCCTTACCACCAGGGTAGATAATCGAGTGGATAGAGGAGATTTGACCCTTACCACCAGGGTAGATAATCAGGTAGATATATATGAGTCAACCCTTACCATTGGGGTTGCGAATCGATTGGATATATATGACCTATACCCCTTCCACTGGGGTAGATAATGAAATGGTTATGGTAAAGAGCTAGACCCCTTCTACTGGGGTAGATAATGGAGTGGTTATGAGTAGAGAGCTAGACCCCTTCCACTTGGGTAGAGAAGGGAGTTGTTATAAGTAAAGTGAGCTAGACCCCTTCCACTGGGATATGTAATGGAGTGGTTTGTGAGTAAAAAGTGAATAACAAGGATCCTTTATTTGATCCTACGAGATAATGATGAGATTGGTCAAAGGATCTTATGATTGATCCTATAAATTACAATAAAAGAGATAAAGACAAACAAGGGAAAGGAAAGGAAGAGATATGGATGAGATGAATCTTAAAGATAGCTTATAAAAGAGTAACAATATGAGATGTGGTGACTGAGGCACAAAGGGGAGTGGTGGAATAATGAGAAGAAAGGAAAATACAAGATACTAAGAGAATATAAAATGGATGGAATAAAGCAATTGTGGTTGGATACAACAAATGTAATTGGAACAATAGAAAGAAGGCGATTTGGGAATCAGAAAAAGAAGTTATGAATAGAGGTTATAAAAACATGTTAGACGAAAAGAAGAGATTTCATGTAAAATTGATAAATAGATGGTTATGCTATAACCTTAGAAAGTAGGGTCCTTAGGGGACAAGTGGGGTACAAGGAGTGAGTGGTTTTGTGATAGTTAGAGAGTATTGTGCATACCATATACTGTGTTGTTTCACAGTTGGAGTATTATTGGTTGGATTATCCATCTTTATATAACATGTCATCATTTGATGTATCATTTAGATATCATGTTGGGTTATTTGTGGATTTGATATTTCATCTTTATATAACATGTCTCTATTGTTGGTAGTTGTAGCTTCTATTTATTTCAGATTATTGCAAAGTTTAATTTAACTAATAAATTCCTGGATTTTATTGGTTTTATTACATTGTGAAATCTAGATTAGGATAGCTAGCATTGGTCCTTTACAAAGTCAGAGCTGGGAGCTTATTGGAGGAGATTCTAGTAGTCAGTAGTTTTACTTGTTTACATTTCTATAGTCTTTACATTTGAGTACTTGAGAGGTCTGAGATATATTAATTTAGTATCCTGGATAAAATATAAAAAGAGAGAGTAAATGTGGAAAAATAGAAAAATATTTGTCAAAAGCTATGGACATTTATATTTGTCATAGAGGTATTTGTTGTTTAGTCATGTGACCGTATCTGTGCGGGCATCTATAATGTCATGCCAGAACGAGGCGTGACAATATTGGTATGTGAGCCCACTGTTGGGTTTCTGGCAATAAAGGGAAAGATGAAAATAAATTAAAATAAAATTAAAATAAAATACAAATAAATGGAAATAAATAGGATAGGGTAAAATAAATAGAAATTGAGGGGAAAAGTAAAGTAAAGGATGTTTGTGAATTGTAATTTGATTATTTATGCCTTTACTTTATTGTTCAAGTTGTGTTTTTTATCGGTTACTGAAAATTTTAGCTTGGATAGGTAAGGAAGCAAGCAGAGTCGAACCCTCAAAGAAGTAGGGTGGTCGACATTCAATATCAATAACCATTGTGAGTATGTTAGTTATGTTTTAATTCAAACATTTGATTGTTATGTGTAAATATGGATTGGGGAATCATATGTGTGAATGTGGACTGGGGAAACATCTGTGTAGACACGAGTGTATGAATTGTGGTCATATGGTCATGGGCGTACGTGCCAAAGCACCTTAATGATATGCTTGTCGTGGATGTATTCCTATACGACTGGTCATGGATGTGTTCCTATATGAAATATATGTGGCGTTTACAGTGATTTTCATTTTCCTAAATTACTGTGTAACATACATATTCCTGTGTTTCCCAATTTTTTTTGGATGTCACAAATCTGGATATAGGTAGGAGATGATGGTCCACTACTAGTTCGGGGAAGTGTGACACATGATGACATATATTGACAAGTTAGAACTCACATGAACTCAGCACTTGTACATTGTGATTTGTACGTAGCTCGGAACATCTATAGTAATGCTTTTATTTTGGCTAAACATGTTGTAACAAAGGATAAATATAAACTTTAAATGCAATTGCTTCCATTGTTATTTAACCATCTTTTTATGACAATGTGGACATGGTACGATTTCCTCTAATTAATGGAATATTGTTAGAAGAATGATTGAGGGAAGGAAAGTGAAATAAACAAAGAAATAAAATTGGTCACATGATGACTTGTGATTGAACAGATAATCATGCTTGAACGTTGCATTCCCCGCCCGATGCAGCCTCGTTGGAGTAGTGTAGTCGGGGAAGGGTGTGACACGTGACCCATCCAGGTGACTCTTCATCTACAATCTCTTTATTTGTAGAAGATATGAAATAGCTATAGAAAGACCAAAGGTCCAGTAGCTACTGTAGAAGCCTAAAAGTCTCCCCTTGGCTGTATATATTGACAGCCTCCGGTCCTTCTAGGATATCTGAAAATCCTTCCAAACATCATCTTGCTTCCTTCCTCTCCAGCTTCATCATGTGCTTCCTTCCAGTCCAAGAGAGAGGTTCTGTACTCAACTAGTTCGATTACCGGTGAGATGTGGTGCCACCACTGGTCTTGTCGGTTGTATCCTTGGAATCAAATAGCTTATTCTACACCTCATGCACCTTTGGGGGGAGCTAAATTGGTTTAAGGATATTGTGTTTACCACAGGCCTTCGGCACCATTTTCTTGTTTTCTGATCTCGTTTTCTTGTTTTTGTTTTATGTTTTTTTGGTAATACTCTCATGTTTTTCCCTACAATCTTAAACCAATTTAAACCGGTCTGTCTTCTGCAACCAGTTCTATTTTCTTGAAAGTTACCTTCTTACTGTTTTTTGGAAAATTATGTTCTTTCTTGCTGTTCTGCTTTGTTCTCAAAACCATTTTAGATCACTTAACATATTTTATTTATTACTATTTCCAGTGCTATTTTTAAACAGTTTGATTTATTCAGTGCATAATTTGTTTTCATTATTCTATTTTAACAGAATGACTTCCCAACAGTTGGATGATTTTTTATTCTTGGGGCTGAGAACAATGTCTTGATTGCCAACATCTCATAACATATCAATGTTGACTTCAGTGGTGGTTTCTATCCTATTGATGGGGCCTCACTCGATGGTTTTACTAGACTAAATGGTAATGTTCGCCCTGTTGGTGACAATCCATTAGGAGGACCGAATCTAGTAGGGCATCCCTTTGGGAATCGGTTTGGGAATTCCTTTGGAAACCCATCCATGATTAGGCTGGCTATCTCCTAGTCTATTGTGGTCACTCCACAAATACTGCCGCAATTCCCTACATCATTTCCACTGGTGAATCATGCTATCCATCCGGATAAATTTATAGGAGTGCATTTCAAGACATGGAAGAACAAAATGTTGTTCTATCTTACCACGTTGGGACTTGCAAGGTTCCTTATGGAAGATGAACCAATCGTTGATCCTCATGAGAATGACTTTCATAAAAGGGCTGTCTGGAAGGATGCAGATTTTCTAAGCCGCAACTATGTGCTGGACGACCTTTAGATTCACTTTATTATGTTTATGTGGGAGCAAAAATTGCAAAAGACTTGTGGATATGTTTAGAGAAAAAATGTAAGATAGAGGACGTAGGCTCAATGAAATTTATGGCCTGTCATTTTGCTGACTTTGAGATGGTTGATTCATGCTCTGTAGTGAATCAGGATCAAGAATTTGAGGTGCTAGTATGTCAGATGCATGTCGAGGTTCTTATTATTTTAGAGTCGCTTATGGTCACCATCGACGTACACTGACTTCCTCCTATGTTGCAAGAGTTCCGGGCCTATCTTCTTCACAAGCAAAAGGAGATGTCATATGAAGATTTCATGCTTAAGCTTTGGATCGAAGAAAATAACAAAAGGGCTACACGGAAGATGAAAGGTTCTTCAAAAGTTAATATGATATAATATGGACAAGATTCTGGGTCCAACGGGAGGCTGGCTGTGAAGAATGACAAGGATGCAAAACAGTGAAAGAGGGTGGTCAAGTAGAAGGAAAGAGGGTCCAAGAATTTTGGCCCTAAACCTGTCATTGCCAAGAAGCAGTTGTCATAATTACAAGGGAAATGCTTCAACTGCAACAAGACAGGATATCGCCCAATGGACTGTCGTCAGCCGTGTAGGGATAACAAGCAATGCCAAAAAACGAACACGACAGAGTTGGATTTTCTATCCAATGATATCTCAAACCTCAACATTGTTGCTATGATTACTGAGGTGAACTTGGTGGGCTCCAACCCAAGGGAGTGGTGGGTAGACACCGGGGCTACTCGTCATGTTTGCTCCGACAGGAATATGTTCACTACCTTTTCACTAATTATAAACAATGATACATTGTTCATGGGGAATACAACTTCCGAGGTGAAGGGTCTGTGAAAGGTGATCTTGAAGATGACTTATGGAAGAGAGCCAACTCTCAACAATGTGCTCTATATGCCAGAAATTCGTAAGAATCTGATATCTAGGTCTTTTCAGATCAAGCATGGATTCCACATAGTTTTTGAGGCAAACAAAGTAGTACTGACTAAGGATGGAGTGTGTGTAGGAAAAGGTTATATGAATGATGGGATTTTTAATCTCTATATTGTTATTGGTGTTCTTACAATGATGAATAATAATGACCAAGCTCCTTCCGTTTACTTGCTTGAGTCTTGTAATTCATGTCATGGTAGACTAAGACATGTTAACTACAATGTGATTCGTAGATTAATAACCCCAGATCATATACCTAAATTATATATTGACTCAAACCATAAATGTGAAACATGTGTGGATGCAAAAATAAATATATCATCTTTTCATAACATTCAAAGAAGCAACGAGCCATTAGGGCTAATCCACACTGACGTTTGTGACTCAAAATTTGTCCAAACACGAGGAGGTAATAAGTATTCTATTACTTTTTTATTATAGCACAAAATATTGTTACGTATATTTGCTTAAGAGCAAGGACGAAGTTATCGAGAAATTCATTATTTATAAGAATGAGGTTGAAAATCAACTTAGCAAAAATATTAAGATGTTTCGGAGTGATCGAGGTGGTGAATATGTTGCACTATTTGCTTATTTATGTGCATAATATGGAATAATTCATCAGATCATTGTATCTTACTCTTCTCAATCGAATGGGGTAGCAGAATAAAACAACAGAACGTTATAAGATATAATGAATGCTATGTTAATCAGTTCTGGGTTATCACAGAACATGTGGGGGAAGCAATTCTCTCAGCAAACTATATCTTGAATAAGGTTCTTCAAAAAGATATAGACGAGACCCTATATGAACTTTGGATAGGTCTAAAACCTTCGTACAAATATTTACGAATGTGGGGATGTATATCAAAGGTGGATGTTCCACCACCTAAATTGGTCAAAATATGACCAAAAATGGTTGATTCTGTGTTTATTGGATATGCATATAATAGTAGTACATATAGGTTTCTTGTGCATAAATTTAATATTCTAGATATTCACGCAAATACTATCATGGAATCAAGGAATGCTCAATTCTTTGAACATATATTTCCATGTAAGAAAACATTTGAGTCTAGCTTAGCTAAACGATCTTTGGATGTTGAAGTAGAAAGTACTTCAGACAAACAAGATGACGAACTCAGAAGGAGCAAAAGGGCTAAGATATCTAAATCCTTCGGTCCAGACTTCATTGCGTATTTGATGGAATCTGGACCATACCTACAAGGCTATTGTGTCTTTACCTGAAGGTCCTCTATGGAAAGATGTCATCAAAACTGAGATTGAGTCTATCATTCAACATCACATTTGGAAACTGGTGGATCTACCATCATAGTGCAAGCCTTTGGGCTATAAGTGGATTTTCTAGAGGAAAATAAAAATAGAAGGCTCAATTGATAAGTACAAAGCTAAGCTTGTCATCAAAGGCTATAGACACAAAGAAAGTTTAGACTATTTTGACACATATTCTCCTATAATGAGAATAACATCCATATAAATGATATTAGCAATTGCAGTGCTATGCAATTTAGAAATACATCAGATGGATGTTAAAACATCTTTCCTTGATGGAGATTTAAATGAGGGAATCTACATGGAGCAATCTGAAGGGTTCAAAGCTCCAAGCCAAGAAAAAAAGGTATATAAGCTAGTGAAATCACTATATTGCTTGAAGCAAGAACCCAAACAATGGTATGAGAAGTTTGACAATGCAATGATTTTTAGTGGTTATAAAATCAATGAATGCGACAAATGTGTGTATGTCAAGGACATAAAGGATGGTTATGTCATTTTATTGTTGTACGTAGATGACATGCTTATTGTTGGTAGTTTGACATAAAAGTCATGGGACTTGCTAAAGTCATTATGGCTGTCAAAATCATTAGGACACCGAATGGACTTGTGTTGTCACAATCTCACTATATTGACAAGATACTTGAGAAGTTTAACAAGTCTGATAAAACTATGGCTAGGACTCTAGATGATTTGAGCCTCCATTTGTCTAAGAACACCAGTGATGGTATGTTTCAATTAGAGTACTCTCGTGTAATTGGAAGTCTTATGCATTTGATGATATGTACAAGACTGGATTTATCCTACTCTATTAGACGTTTGAGCTGCTACACGAGTAATATAGGAATTAATTACTAGAAATCCATTACTAGGGTATTCCATTACCTGAGGTACACCCATGATTGGGGACTGCACTACACTACATATCCAGCGGTACTTGAAGTATACACTGACACAAATTTGATTTTAGATACGAAAGATTCCAAATCCACTAGCGGATATGTTTTTACATTTGGTAATGCAACTGTCTCATGGAAATCTTCTAAGCAGACTTGTATAACAAGATCTACTATTGAATCGGAATTCATTGCTTTAGATAAATCTACGGAAGAAGCAGAATGGCTTTATCAATTCCTTGAATATATTCTGAGATGGACTATGCATGTACCTGTAATTTTTATAAATTGTGATAGTCAATCAGTGATTAGCAGAGCACAGAGAAATATGTACATTGGAAAGTCATGGCATATCCGTCATTGACATAATTCCATTAGGCAAAATTTATGTCTCACAGTATTGTCACTCTTGACTATATAAAGTCAAAGTACAATATTGTGGATCTGCTAACCAAAGTGTTAACCCAGGAGCTAGTTGCTAAAGCATTGAGAGGAATGGGCCTAAAGCCTAAGATGAATAAAGATGTCTTGATGGAAACCCAATCTAGCTGAATGGAGAGTCTAAGATCTAGGTTCAAACGAACAACTAAATCTTGTTCATCTAGTGGTATAACTGAGGAGTTTATACCCCTGCTCATTCCTATGATGAAAACAGTGATAGAAACGAAATTAGGTTAAGCTATGCTCTTAACATCTCTTACTCATCGGTATTCCCAGTATTTAGATACTTGAGTTAAAAAGTCACCTATGTGAGTATGAAGTAGGGTCGTTTCTTTGAGTATTTAGGAATGCAAAATTGTAGAGAAAATACTTGCAGAACGAGGCGCAATGTTTAGGGCCAAATTGAACACAAACAGTGAGAACTAAGTTGTGTGTGGAAAGGTTCTATGTGTGGTCTATTGTCTCGGATTACACAAATGACAGAATAGTTCAAGATTACATGTTCACCGGTCAACCAATAATACCTGATATGCTTTTACAAGGGAAGGTTCAAAGCTAAAAGCTACATATCCTATACAGGACTGGTCTGTAGAATTCTCTCTCTTTCTTTCCGAGTCTTTTGGTGTCTCGACCATTCTTTGGATATTCATGGATATTATTCCAATTTCATTTATGTTATGGGGTTGTTGAAAAAAAATTGGTCTTTAAACCAATATTTTTATGGATTTTGGTAAATATTTATTGAATAAATATGAAACTGATTGAGATGATTCTTTGTGGGGTTTAATACTCATTAGTGGGGAGTTTAATACAAAAAGAATCATTAAAATCCATTAAATAATGAATGAGAAATTGTCACTCAAAGCGGGATATTTTCAATGGTGGGTGAGTATTAAATTACTCGATCCCAAATTGGAAAATATGGAGTCATGTGTTAGGCATATTTAATATGTTGTGTGACTAAGGATCACAACAAAGCCTAAGGGGAAAGTAAGATGAAGTGTGCTTCGTGTATTTTCCCACACGTGCACACACGCGTGTGTGTGCACCGCCACTACCTGGATGACCGGTCATGCCCGAGCCCGAGCTTGTGCCTGTGTCCTCAGTTTCGAGTCCGTGCCTCATGGGAATGTGGCCAATCTTTTTATGGAAAATTCAATTGGGTCAATTGGATTGGGTTTGGATTTGAGGTCTCTATGGACTTGATTTTATGGGCTGACCCATGACCCAAGTGAGCCAACCCGTGATCTGTAATCCACCCAGGTGACTCTTCATCTGCAGTTTATTCATCTACAGAAGAGATACAACAACTGTAGAAAGACCAAAGGTCCAGCAACTGTTGTAGAAGCCTAAAGATCATGTGTTTCCTTCCAATCCAAGAGAGAGGTTCTACGCTTAACCATTTCGATCACTGGTGAGTTATGGTGCCACCACCAGTCTTGTCGGCTGTATCTTGGGAATCAATTAGCTTATTCTACACCTCACGCACCTTTAATGGAGAGCTAAATTGGTTTAAGGACACTATGTTTACAACAGGCCTTCAACACTGTTTTCTTGTTTTTTTTATCTCATTTTCCTGTTTTTGTTTTATGTTTTCATGGTATTACTTTCAATTTTTCCCTACAGTTATTAGTTCGGCAAATTAAAGATCCTATAAAATTTTTATAATCTCTGATTATTAGTTCAGTCAAATGGAACCCCAGAATCTAGTAAGGAAGGAGAATGAGTCCAAGATTTTTGCATGTCACTCTACTAAGGCAGTTTTAGGTAAAATGGATAGCTAAAAGGTAATTTTTATATTTTACCTAATTAGTTTTTAAGTGTCATTTCCACAATAGGTTATAAATCTTATGAAGTTCCTTCATATTTTATTTTAAAAGTAAATGTTTTAGTTTTTTTTTTTGAAAAGAAGTAAATGTTTTAGTTAGAAGAGAGATGATAATGCGATTTCTGTATCCTCCTCGCTCGTGGTCCTGCAAAACAAACCTTGACACTGGTGAGGTGCCAGGCAAATCCCCTCTGATGCCGAAGTTAGTGACTAGGTTTTTCGTAGGAGAAAGAATGGAAAGAGAGTTGTATAGACTTTGGGTTTGTTATCTTGGGACAGTGTGTAGTCCAAGATTTTATACCTCCTGTAGCTTTAGGTAGCTCCCATAGCTTTAGGATAGTTTCATTATCTCTTCCTATTTTCTCGGAATGCAAGGTTATCTCTTATATTTGGTAATTCAATCTTTTAGGATCCTTAATTCAATCGTACAAATAGGCAAGAATATTCCCCTGCTCCCCCCACATTCGTAGCTAAATCCTCTGTGGGTTTCCCGAGCTTGTCTCCTACTAATCTCTGTCATAGTAAAGTTGATCTCAGTCATGATCGAGCTCTTCTCGAACATGCTTGAGCTCTACCAAATCAGCTCAGCAGTCAGGCTGAGCCCATTCTTAGAAAGGATATTTTCTTGGGCTAGGCTAACAATATTGTATAGCTTACCTGGGCTTTTATCAAGCTCAATGGCTTCGTGCAAATAGTCCAGCCCTGGAGTATCAGCTACACCCTTGTTTCCTTTGGGATGTGAGGAACTCATTTCAATGGAAACAAATTTCCATCGTTTGGTGGTAACCATCGCTTTGGGTGCACGTGCAGGGTATTAAATGTGAATGACATGGGTCACATCGTGGCCACGTGGCTATCCTTGGACCATTTATAATGAAAATTTTACACGGTGTAGATTAGAGGGTAGTTCGAATCCCAAAACGATCCTAATAATTATCATCATTTCATCTTCATAGGAGATCACAGTAAATTCTACTTTCCAATCATCATCTAACTCTCCTCTAGGAATTTCTTGAGAGTTTTGTTCTTCTCTTTTAGGTATGTCCCCTTCTTTCCTTTCTTTTCATTAGCCTTATAATTCCTTAATTTACCATGTCGGAGTTCAGTCTCTTGAAACCTGAGCCCGTAGTAAACCCTATTATGATAGATAAGGATACAGAAAAGGAGGAAGAGCCCTTGATGGGTCAAGGTACGCGGGCTTTGGTGGTAGGGGCTCCCAATCCTGAAGACGAGTGATAGGTGCTTAAAAGCAACCTATTTATACGTCTTAGTGTAGGTAATGTTAGTCGCGGGATTTGTTATTTAATTAGTTTTTGTTTAGTTTTTGTGTTACATGTAAATAATGGCCAAAATGCTCAAAATGAAGTCAAAAGCACACTTGGCAAGCCATGGAGAGCTTGGAAACATGAGGACTGCATATTTGGATCAAACTTAAGCCAAAAAAAACTTTCGGATGAATTTTCCTCCCCGTCGTTCAGACTACCAAATTCAAAAGTCCAGACTAAGGTCCAGAAATTTACCAGAATGCTCCCAAGAACATGGTCTGTACGAATCCAGGCTTGGTCCTATATAAGTTGGACCGTCGTCCGGACAAAGGTATTTTTTGCTTCGGACGAGATTGACAGCGGGGTGTATTTTGAAGCCAAGAACCATGGTCCGGACGAGGCTTGCGGTAGTCCAGACGACCGACACGGAAAAACACAATTTTTGTATGATTTTAAATTCTTTTTAAGAGGGATTATGTGTAGACT
>NMUG010001616.1:0-17483 GCA_002855965.1 Monotropa hypopitys | reverse complement strand
TTCGTTTGTGATAGTGTTCATTAATGATATACTGATTTATTCGTGGTCTAGAAAAAAGCATGAATATCATTTGGGTTTGGGTTTGCAAAAATTGAGGGAGAAGCAACTTTATGGGAAATTTAACAAATGTGAATTTTGGCTTGATCGGGTTGTATTTTGGGGGCATGTCATCTCTAGTGAGGGTATTTGTGTAGACCCTAAAAAGATTGAGGTCGTTGTGAATTGGAAAAGACCAACTAGTGTGACGGAAATCCATAGTTTCTTGGGATTGGCGGGTTATTATAGGCGATTCATCGAAAAATTTTCATATATTGCTATGTATATGACTATGGTTACTAGAAAGGGAGTAAAATTTGAGTGGTCGGAGGAGTGTGAAAATAACTTTCAGGTGTTTAAGGAAAATTAGTTTCGGCACCTATATTGACTATTCCAGAGGGTACAGAGGACTTGGTGATTTATAGTGATGCATCGCATTGTGGTTTGGGTTGTGTGTTGATGCAACAAGGGAGAGTAATAGCATATGTGTCGAGGCCTTTGAAAAATCATGAGTGTAACTACTCTACACATGACTTAGAGTTGGCGGGCGTAGTTTTTGCTTTGAAACTTTGGAGGCACTATTTGTATGGAGTAACTTGTGAAATTTTCACTAACCACCAAAGTTTGAAATATCTATTTTTCCAAAAAGATTTGAACTTGAGGCAACATAGGTAGATGGAGTTGATTAAGGATTACGATTGTAATATACATTATCACCTGGGGAAAGAAAATGTGGTTGCAGATGCTTTGAGTAGAAAACCTATGAATAGGGTATCTTGTTTGACTTGTGTTAGGGTAGAAAATCTTCAGAAATGAGAAGTTTGGGTGTTGATTTATCTTTGGGTTGCTCTTTTGGCAAATCTTGTGGTAATTAGAGAGGGTCAAAAGCATGATGTGTTCCTAGAGAAGGTGCGGCAACAAATTTTATTAGGTGAAAATCATAGTTTTGCATTCGGGGGGATGATATGTTGATGTTTGGAAGTGAGTTTGTGTACCGGAAAATGTCGATCTTAGGAGGAATATTCTTAACGAGGGTCATAGTTCCAATTTTGTTATGCATCTAGGGACTACTAAAATGTATCGTGACTTGCTGGAAAATTATCAGTGGAGAGGGATGAAGCGGGATATAGCCGATTTTGTTTCTAGATATCTTACATTTCAAAGGGTAAAGATTGAACATCATCGACCAGGAGGATTAGTACAAAGTTTACCGATACCCGAGTCGAAATGGGAGCACGTTACAATGGACTTTTTTGTGGGGTTGCCGAAGTCCAAGGGGAATTTCGACTCTATTTGGTTTGTAGCGGACCGATTGACCAAATCCGCTCATTTTCTTTCGGTGAGGACTACGTTCTCTACAGATCGATATGCAAAGATTTATGTGGATGAAATTGTGAGATTGAATGGTGCACTTGTGTCTATTGTCAGTGATAGAGACCCTATGTTTACATCGAGGTTTTGGGCAAGTTTACAATAATCTCTTGGTACTTCTTTGAAGTTTAGTACCGCTTTTCACCCTCAAATGGATGGACAGTCAGAGAGGACAATCCAAATGCTTGAGGATATGTTGAGATCATGTATTCTTGATTTTCTTGGAGGTTGGGATAATTATTTGCCATTGATCGAGTTTGCATACAACAATAGTTTTCAGAGTAGCATTGGTATGGAACTATTTGAGGCGTTGTATGGAAGAAGGTGTCGGATACCTCTTTGTTGGAGTGAGGTGGGTGAGTGTCAAATTTTGGGGCCAGAATTGGTACAAGTAGCGTTGGAGGGAGTCAAACTCATTATAGAAAGATTGTGGGTTGCTCAAAGTCGCCAAAAGAGTTATGTGGACAATAGGCGATGAGAACAGGAGTTTGAGGTTGGTAATCATGTGTTTTTGTGGGTTTCACCGTGGAAAGGTGTCGTTCGTTCTAAAGGAAAGGGTAAGTTAGCGCCAAGGTATATTGGGCCTTACGAGATCATGGACAGAGTGGGGGTGACAGCATATCATTTGGCTTTGTCGGTGGAGTTATCACAGTTGCACAATGTCTTTCACATGTTTATCCTTCGGAAATACGTGAATTATCTGGCACATGTATTAGAGGTGGAACCGTTAGAGTTGCATGAAGACTTGTCATATAAAGAAAGGTCGGTGAAGATTTTGGATTGCAAGGAGCAAGTGCTACGCTCTAAGGTGGTCCATTTGGTCAAAGTCTTATGGCAGAATCATAGAGTCGATGAAGCGACTTGGGAAAGTGAGGATGTAATGCGGGAGAAGCATCCACGCTTATTTTTAGGTATCCTTTTGCCTTATTTAAATTTTGGGGACAAAATTTTCTAAGAGGGGGAGAGTTGTAATACCCATGTCCTTAAAATTTAATTTAAAATTATTTTTAATTATTTTACATGAATAAGTAATGGCACTTATCAGATGGTGAATTCCTTGGGGTGTGGGAGGTTGAGATTTTATTGGGGTAGATTGGTTAGAATGCCGATGAGAATTGGGGATTGAAATTGAGGTTGAGGGCTTTATAAATTGTTAAGTTTATTAAGATTCTTGAGGTTTTGATTTAAAATAGTAATCAGACATGGGGAAGTCATAGAATGACTGTAAGACCTATGTTGTGTTTTAAGGTTATAAATAAATAATAATTGAGGTTTGGAATAAATTTGGATTTAAGAGAATGATTAGAAAACTTTTTGTAGAATTTTTGTAGAGTTATTACGAACATTGAAGATAGGAATAAAATCTAATTGTAAGTTTTAAAAAGTGTCTGGGGTCAAAGTGCAAGAATAAGAAGTTAAAGGTGATTTGATGCAATAAAAGAAGAAAATTGGTATTGAAACACTGTGTTGTCGTGTGGCAATAGAGATACAGAAATTGTATTTAATGAATGATTCGTGGCCTGAATTTGAGTTGTATGCTTAGTGTTGTCGATGATTAATGAGAGGTGTCAAGTTTTTGGGTGAATCTTGAGTTGTGTTGTCCATGTAAACTAAGTACTAGATGAGTAATCAAACTCTTAAGAAGTCATATATCAATGGTTAGAACGAAGAATAGTACCTACCCATTAGAAAAGTTCTATAGAAATTATCTTCGATCAATTCAAAGATTTAGAGTTTGTGTGAGAGAATTCAGAGAGGGATTTTAATCTAAGAGTGAGAGAGCAGCTGATAGAGTTGCAGAAGGTTCGTAGGGATGATGAACAGTATCAAGGAAGAGGAAGAACACAGCTACGACATGAACTTCAGAATTTTATTCTGATTAATTGAGGTATCAATTTCAAAATCTGTTTAAATAGAGTTATTCTAAATCATGTCTAGTATAAGTGTTCCAAATTTGAGGATAAACGGAGTAGATCTGATTAGTTTTTGCATCAAAAATTAGAATTTCGAAGAAAATCCAGATTCTGTGATTTTTCGCAGACCGGCCCAAGGACCTAAATATTTTGGGCAGTAAGCTCTTTTTCTGAGAATTTAGGCTCGGGACTTGGTTTTTAGACTTGGGAATCATTTTGGGTAAATTTCAAGCTAATCAAAAGTTTTAAAAGGAGTTTTAATGTTAGAAAGAAGATTTTAAGAGGATTAAGAAGATTGGAAAGTTTGTATTCTTTGTATCTTATTAGTGCCATTGGGATTATTGTTAGGTGATTGTAGAGTTGGTGATCATTCTAGGTGATTAAGGCCATTGGTTATCTTGGAAGATTCAATATTAAGGTGAGTACTTTTTATAAATCTCATAAAGTAAAGTAAGTTAGTACCTTTATTAGTACACAATTGAGTGTTTTGGAATAATTACAAAAGAGGAAAATCCTATGGATCACGAGTTTGTTAAATGTGTGAGTTGAAGAAATATGCTTTCAAGTGTTAAAGATATTTTCATATAAATGGTGTTTGAGAAAAGACCAATATAAGGTATGAAGACGTTGAATGGTTTTGGTGTGTGTATAAGGCGATGTGGGATGTAACAGACCACCAAATGAGTAAAATGAGATGTGGTGTAAAACAGCATTTGGTGTGCGTTAAAGAAAAATGATTATTTTTATTAAAGAATATGGTGTTGAGTAAAGAGTGGTGCTAATTCCAAAAGAGAAATATGGTGTTGGGTTTGGTGTGAGTAAAAAGGAGCGTGTTTTGGTGTAAATAAAATAAAGGTGTTATTAATTATAAAAATGATATTTTAGAGTGCTTCAATAGCCTTGCCATAGATCAGGTGGGTCTATGGATCATTATGCACATGTGGTGTAATGCACAGAGGTGCACTTGAGATGGTGACATTATATATATATTTACACCTAGAGATAAAGGTGATAGTCCTTACCACTGGGGCTGGTGTAGTGGCCACTGGATCATTACTTGTTGCTTATCTGAGAATGTACCCAGGGTATCAGATCTGACAAAAATGATTGGTCACCAGGCTTTAATGACCCTTGGCTATTATTGTGCGAGTATATAAGGTGTGGTGTGGTATGATGTTAGATCTATTTGATCTTTTCTTGAGTTGGTGAATCCACGAGTTGGATATTAGATGGTGATTATCAAAGAAACCTAAAATAGTGTTTTGTGTTGAGTAAATGATGAACAAAGAGATTTTGAGAAATATAACAGAAGTGTTGAGAAAAAGATGTTAAAGAATATTTTTTTAGAAATATAGAGAAATGGTGTTTCTAAAATGTGAAGTGTGTGTGGAAATGGTAATTTTGATAAAGGAAGTATTTTGAGAAAGAGTGTGTGTGTGTGTGTGTGTGTTTTTTTAAGAGATGGTGATCCTTAGCTATTTTACTTCTTTTCTTTATGTTTTTCATTTAAGTATTCACCAGTCGTCGTTGTTGATGCACACTTGTGCCTATCTTTTTAGGTATTGGAGGCTAGAGTCCAGTCCAGTTCAGCTAATGAGATTGTGGAGTCTATAAGTCTTTTATTTATTTCTTTATTTGAGAGGATGTTTAGCTCTTACTTTGAGTCTGTTTTCAATTTATCGAGTTATAGTAGTTGTTCAGGGTTGAGTTGTGGAGTTATATCGGACATGTTGTCCGGGAGTTCTTTTTTTTTACTAGAGTTTGTATCATCTGAGTATTACAATCAAATCAGTAATGTTTTTATTTACACTTATCAGGGATGAGGCGTGACAAGTTTTGGTATCAGAGCATAGATTTAAGGTTCTGTAGACTAGAAGAGTCGAGTCAACTGGACTGTAGACATAGGGTGTTATTGAGTCAAGTCAGTTTTAGCAGTTGCTAATAGTTAATCGTCATTTGTGGTATTGATTTTAGCAGATGGATTGCGAAGAAGGATTAGCATCTTATTTATCGAAAGAAGTTAAGGGTAAAAAGCATTGCGAGATAGAAAATGGTGATGCAGATAGATTTATATCTATGATGGTGAAATATATAGAGAATCGAGATGATGACGGGGATAAAGAAATCAAGAAATCGGATCTTGTGGCGCTAAAACAATTTAAGAGATTATATATGATAAAATCTGAAGGATCGGAAGGAAATAGTTGCGCAAGGAGATGGTTGAAAAAGATGGAGGAAAAGTTGGTGAAATCATTTAGGAATATTAAACAGGACAATAACACCGTGGAAGAATACGAATCGAGATTTGAAGCATTAGTCCAATTTTACGAAAAAATAGCAAAGTTTGATGCTAGGAAATGTGAGCACTTCAGGAGAGGGTTGAATGAAATGATAGTAAATAAATTATCAGATTTTAGGAGGTTATCATTTGAGAAATTGGTGAGAGAGACTAAGAGAATAGAGAAAGAAGTTAAGAAATTGCCAGAATATCAGAAGTAGATGAAGGAGAAGAAATTGAAGGGCAAGAATTTGGGTGAAATGTCAGGAGCACTGAAGTCAAAAAAGTGAGGCAAGGTAATTAGAGAAATGGTTATGTTCTAAATTTCGGGGTCGAAATTTCTGTAGTTGGGGGATTTAAGAGAATGATTAGAAATTTTTTGTAGAATTTTTGTGGAGTTATTTCAAACAATAAAGATAGGAATAAAATCTCATTGTAAGTTTTAGTAAGTTTCTGGGGTCAAAGTGCAAGAATAAGAAGTTAAAGGTGATTTGATACAATAAAAGAAGAAAATTGGTATTGAAACATTGTGTTGTCATATGGCAATAGAGATATAGAAATTGTATTTAATGAATGATTCGTGGCATGAATTTGAATTGCATGCTTAGTGTTGTCGATGATTGATGAGAGGTGTCAAGTTTTTGGGTGAATCTTGAGTTGTGTTGTCGATGTAAACTAAGTACTGGATGAGTAATCAAACTCTTAAGAAGTCATATATCAATGGTTAGAACGAAGAATAGTACTTACCCATTAGAAAAGTTCTGTAGAAATTATCTTCGATCAATTCAAAGATTTAGAGTTTGTGTGAAAGAATTCAGAGAGGGATTTTAATCTAGAGTGAGAGAGCAGCTGATAGAGTTGCAGAAGGTTCGTAGGGATGATGAACAGTATCAAGGAAGAGGAAGAACACAGCTACGACATGAACTTCAGAATTTTATTCTGATTAATTGAGGTATCGATTCCAAAAACCGTTTAAATAGAGTTGTTCTAAATCATGTCTAGTATATGTGTTCCAAATTTGAGGATAATCGGAGTAGATTTGATTAGTTTTTGGATCAAAAATCAGAATTTCGAAGAAAACCCAAATTCTGTGATTTTTCGCAGACCATCCCAAGGACCGGTTTAGGGACCGGTCGATGCACCAGATCCACCGGTGCATCTGCCGGTGCTTCTGTCGGTGTCTATAGATTTTGGGCAGTAAGCTCTTTTTCTGAAAATTTAGGCTCGGGACTTGGTTTTTAGACTTGGGAATCATTTTGGGTAAAATTCAGTAGCTAATCAAAAGTTTTAAAAGGAGTTTTAATGTTAGAAAGAAGATTTTAAGAGGATTAAGAAGATTGGAAAGTTTGTATTCTTTGTATCTTATTAGTGCCATTGGGATTATTGTTAGGTGATTGTGGAGTTGGTGATCATTCTAGGGGATTGAGGTCGTTGGTTATCTTGGAAGATTCAATATTAAGGTGAGTACTTTCTATAAATCTCATGAAGTAAAGTAAGTTAGTACCTTTATTAGTATAAAATTGAGTGTTTTGGAATAATTACAAAAGAGGAAAATCTAATGGATCACGAGTTTGTTAAATGTGTGAGTTGAAGAAATATGCTTTCAAGTGTTAAAGATATTTTCATATAAATGGTGTTTGAGAAAAGAGTAATATAAGGTATAAAGATGTTGAATGGCTTTGGATGTTACGAGCCCTGGGTAGAACTCACCCCTGAAAATCGGCTTGCAAGGGGAGGGTGCCCAGGGACTTATATCACACATCACACATCCCATACTAGGCGATGTGGGATGTAACAGACCACCATGCTCCGCATTCGACGACCACGGTGGCCCACTCTATCGACACTGACCCGATGGTAGCCCTTTTCTCTTTGGACGGCTTCACTCACCTATCAGCATTCAACACCTTTTTAGTGTTTTAATCCAGCCTATAGGTCGCCCCTTCTGTGTCACGAACCGTAGTGTAGTGGCTGGCTCTGATACCAATGTTACGAGCCCTGGGTAGAACTCACCCTTGAAAACCGGCTTGCAAGGGGAGGGTGTCCAGGGACTTATATCACACATCACCCATCCCATACTAGGCGATGTGGGATGTAACAGACCACCAAATGAGTAAAATGAGATGTGTAAAACAACATTTGGTGTGCGTTAAAGAAAAATGATGATTTCTATTAAAGAATATGGTGTTGAGTAAAGAGTGGTGCTAATTTCAAAAGAGAAATATGGTGTTGGGTTTGGTGTAAGTAAAAAGGAGTGTGTTTTGGTGTAAATAAAAAAATGATATTATTAATTATAAAAATGATATTTTAGAGTGCTTCAATAGCCTTGCCATAGATCAGGTGGGTCTATGGATCATTATGCACAGAGGTGCACTTGAGATGGTGATATTATATATATATATATTTATACCTAGAGATAAAGGTGATAGTCCTTACCACTGGGGCTGGTGTAGTGGCCACTGGATCATTACTTGTTGCTTATCTGAGAATGTACTCAGGGTATCAGATCTGACAAAAATGGTTGGTCACTGGGCTTTAATGACCCTTGGCTAAAATGTGAAGTGTGTGTGGAAATGGTGATTTTGATAAAGGAAGTATTTTGAGAAAGTGTGTGTGTGTTTAAGAGATGGTAATCCTTAGCTATTTTACTTCTTTTCTTTATGTTTTTCATTTAAGTATTCACCAACCATACGCTTGTGCCTATCTTTTTAGGTATTGGAGGCTAGAGTCCAGTCCAGTCTAGATGATGAGATTGTGGAGTCTATGAGTCTTTTATTTATTTCTTTATTTGAGAGGATGTTTAGCTCTCACTTTGAGTCTACTTTCAATTTATCAAGTTGTAGTAGCTGTTCATGGTTGAGTTGTGGAGTTATATCAGACATGTTGTCCGGGAGTTCTTTTTCTTTACTAGAGTTTGTATCATCTGAGTATTATAATCAAATCAGTAATGTTTTTATTTACAGTTATCAGGATGAGGCATGACAAAGACCTTAGGAAGTCATTTTAGAGTTTAGAATGTTGAGGAAGTGTTAGGATTGGAGTTGAGATGGTTGGGGTGTGTTTGAATGTGGTTTGTGGGTTATTTTGGGTCCTCGTCTGGACTAGAGATGGGGCTCATCCAGACGGGAGATGATGGTAGGACTTTTTCGGTCGTTGATTAACAGAAAAGCCTATGCCAAGTATTAGAAATTTATAAACACCAAAATAAACACTCTACAAGTAAAGTGGATAAGTTCGAGGCCGATCCACAGGGAAATGTCAGAGTTGAAGATAATTGTTTGATTTAGAAGTTTAAGTTTTGAAAGTATAGGCGGTAGGACTCTAGCCTTTTGTTTTGTTTTATAAAAGTTAAGAAAACTAAAGCATGAAAATAAAATAAGAAAATCAGTTAAACTAAGCGGAATGGCAATGGGGGTTCTAACACCTAACCTAGGTTGCGAAAGACTACTTCGATATCCATGACAACACGAAGAAGGGATCACAGCATATGATCTCCCACGAGATGTTTAGCTATAAAGAACAAGCCGCTGGTCAAGAGATGGCACGAGGATTAGAATTCAGTTCTCTAGACCGACTTACACTCATCGGGCAACATGCTACAAGCATGGGTCGTGTCAACTTATGTTGATGGCCCATCAAATAGGTCGACAACCCTTGGTTGGACCCGAGGTGAGAACTACATTCCCCTAAACCCTATACTACCTCAAGACTACAATTCTTTATCAATTGGGTGGTTTTTAGGTGAATTCGTTCACTTAGACATTTTGTTGAACACCTGGCAGGACATCACACCAAGCATGCATCGTGCCATCTTATGTCGACGACCCATCAAAGTGATTAACACCGCTTGGCTAAGACCCTAGGTAGTGAATTCATACAACCTAGGCCACTACATTTTAGAACTAACTTGGAGCAAATCAACACAAGCCGAGACATGGAGTGCTAGCCACCCCAAAGCCAATCCTAGGAGGCTACCCCTCCATTAAACTATATACAAACACAAAACACAAATAAAGCACAAACATTGAATGAAAACACAAATTTTATTAAACTTAACCCTAGCAATAGATTACATAGATAGAGAGAGGAGAGAAAGACTTACGTCATCAAAGCTCGGCAAAAACTCCAAAGCTCCATGGATGATCTCTAAAAACTAGAGAGAAGGTGGAGAAGAAAAGAGGAGGGGGAGAGGGTGTCTCTCCCCTAACCTAAACCTAAAACTAAGAAAAAACGTAACCCTAACGAATTATACAAATGTATATATATTATCGTCCCAAAATAATTACAAAACTGCCATTAATGAGGCAAAAATCGCAGATCTGTACTAGAGGGACTGGTCCCCGTACACGTCGGGTATCGGTACCTGGGGCTTTTCACCCCAACTGACAACCTACTTCCCTAATTTGGGATTTTTGAAAAACAACAGAGGGACCGGTCCCCGTACATTTGGGGGACCGATACCCGGGCCTTGGGTCAGCCTTCTGCATTTTGATCTTCCGGGAGTTGCTTCAACTGTTTGCGGGAAAGGGAGGAGGGACCACCACGTGTACGGGGACCGGTACCCCACGTACCCAGGCTTCAGGCAGCCTTCTGCTGGGATTTATGCTATAGTTTGGACTCCCTTCTTCCGGTAATTGGTGCCTCCTCTTCTGGAATTTGACACCTTTGGTGCTTCCTTTGATGCTCAAACTTCACCTCATGGCTTGGGATGGTGTCGGGAACTTCCAGACTCTCCTAGGGATTGATCAATAACCTGAAAAACATAAAAGACTACAAATGAAAAACATAAAAATGAACTAAAATGTAAATGAAAATACAAAGAACTAGAATAAAAGGAAATGAAATAGGCACACAATAATACAAAATAGTGTGCCAATCACACCTCTTAAATTATCGTTTTCTAGTCCCAAGCAAACTCACACTACGAATCAATCTAACTAATAATAGGAAAAGTAAGGGATAGGTCTTTTGAGTCCAAGAGCAGTCCCGGTAGGACGAATAAGGTCTCGTGAGGGTTTTTAGCAATGAACTACCCACAAAACAAAGTAAACTACTTTCACATGACAAACAAGCATATAAGTTAAAAACTCAAAACATAAGAGAGAAAATGGAACCTTAGAAGGAAATGCGGGCAAACAAAGTCCACTAAGCTAGCAAATGTAAAACAAGTCATGACACCAAAATCTAATGTGTGTGTGTGTGCAAGGCCTTTCGTCGCAAGTAGGACACAATCCAAAAGTCTATCCAGACTGAGTCTCGACTTTGATTCTCACTGTGTCATGCACTAAACAAAATAAAACATTCGACACATGGGTGCATACTCAAACTCTCATATGTGCGGGCAGAAGATATGTATATATGAAAAACAAAAGGTTCCGCACATTGTGACACGAAAGAAGCTCTATATAAGTGGATGGATCTCATGACTAGGAATGCATAGCAAATGGAACATTGTGTCTAAATCGACATGCCACAAATAATTGTCGGTCTATAGGATCAAATAGGACTTCTCGATTATAACGTAAGGTAAGGGAATGTATCGGATACGTATCGGACACGTATCGGGCTAAGGGTTAACTTTGGAGCTTGAGAATATACATGAACAAATGATAAGAGGGCAAATCAATCAACGGGACCCTCGTCAACTAAAATACACCTCCAATTCTTTACTTTTCAAATACACCTTATTCATTGTTCTCATATTTTCTTCAATCCACCAATACATTCCAAAACATGAAGAACAAAATGTTTCTTCATTACAAATGATTAGGTGACCCCCAAACTTGTTTTGTTTTCCAACTTTTGGAATTTTAATGATTTTTTTCTAGGGGGAAGTACACCAATAATGAATAACAAACACAAACCACCTTATAACTCCAAGTACATATTAAACATGATTTTTAGCCATTCTTAAGAAAAATATGGAAGTGTATGGCTCAATCAAGAAAATGGTTCATGTAAGGGGGCTCAAGTGGGATAGCAAGGGGTAATATGCAAGAAGGAATGAACCGGCACAAAAATCAAAGAATTGCCTATAATCCTTTCCTACGGCCAACAATAACCGTGCATGTTAACCCAAAAAATATGAATATGACAGTAAATTTCCAGTGCTACAATGAAAAATAATGAGATCGACAACGAGTAAAATTTTTTGTTCGTGACAACTAGAGTTAATTTGACACCACTCCAAGGAAAGATAGGGCTCTAAGCTCACATGGGTATAAGTCTCCACTAATCTAGCCTTCTAGACATCCGAGATACGACTCACAAGCGACTCAAGCCTATTGTTTACGTGAAGTGCAATTAGGTTAGAAACTAGTGCTAAAACAAGTTCTTGCAAAATGCTAGCAAAATGACCTAAGATGCTACTAACAAATCCTATAAGAGGCTCAACAAAATCCTACTCATGTCATAGAGTTTAAGAACTCACAAAATTCCAAAATCCATGTAAAGGTAATTTACTATCTACACTACAAATCCGTCACGTGGATGACACGAGATGTATTTTTCTCCCTGCCTCAAAGGGGAAAATAAAGGCAGGCAGTTATACTAGACTGTCATTTCAAAATTTAAAAAAAATTAGACTCTAAAATGGGATTAAAAAGCAAAAATAAAAAGAAATATGGCACAAGCATGCAAAGCATGCGCCACTCTCCCCAACTTAAATGGTACAATGTCCTCAGTGCAAAAGACAGTAAAAAGAAGGGAAGATAGCAATGTACCTCCGGGGTGGAATGTCAACTATCCTATACCCCAACCAAGAAAGGGAATTTAGCATTTTTACCTCAAGTTATCGTCGATAATGCTTTCAAGGCGCAAATAAGGAAAGAACCCTGCAAAGACTAAAATACCAACAACTACAAGAGAAACAATTAGTCCAAAATTGCTTGCTAATGGTAGCCAAGCGTGCAACAATGATTTTATTTAAAAGTAGTACGAGTTCTCACGCGACTCTCCACGAGTAGTACTTTTCTCCCTGTTATTCTCACTTAAATAGTGTACTAGAGAAGGAAATCTCTCGCAATTTCGGGGTAGGTCGTTACTCAATAGGTAATGCCTCTCACTTTTTGGAGAGACGCCCCAATTGGCTTTCGCTTTCATCCCTACTCTGATAGGGTAATCCCAGATAATACACTACTAAGGTTAGAATAACGGGTGGCTATACCAGACCATCCATAGCCATTCGAGCACAAAAAACACTAGAGATATTTCAACCTCCAAAGATTTATTGTCTCCTAGATATTATTCAAATTTTTTCATATTTTAAAAGAAAAGAAGTGCAAGAAACAAAAGAAAGAAAAATAAAAGAAAAGAAAAAGAGACTATACAAGGGAGACGGGGTAATAATAGATAAAGCGACCCTCCAAATTGGAGGATCACATTGACATGAGGGCCTCCTTGGGGGTCGTAGCACGTGGTGAACACACTTACCCCCTTCCTAAAATATTGAAGCCGACCAAACCAAGTGAATAGATACTTAGAATACAAGGGTGTTTGGCGGTGTTTGAAAAATAAACAACCAACCACCCTAACACCACGGATGACATCGATTTCCAAAGCCTTGACCATATAGATAGAACTTGGAACACGACTCAATAGGAGTTGGTCAACACTAAGGAAATCAATATAATCTAAAGCAAGCACAGGAGGTGGTGGTTGAAGTGTATAATGAGTGGGGAACATATATGCAACGGAAGGTGAAAGCTCATTCCTAAAAGTGGACTCCCTAAGAGTATCAATGGAAATATGTACAACAAGAGCACTCTCAAAAGTCTCTTAGGGAATACTAAGAAAATAAGGCTCCATGGATAAAGGGCAAGCAACTATCACAATCTCATTACCCCTACAATCCGCCGCAAGCTCCTCATCACTGGAGTCAAAAAGGTAACTAACCAATTTCTTTTCAGTAGGAGTGAGAGAAGTGTCATGTTTGGATTTGGGGAGCGACCCCATCTCGGCTTGGATCATAAAAAGGGTAGGAGAAATCCACACATCCGGATTCTCTAAAAATTCAATCTCTTCGGAGGTAAGACATGTCTCCTCCAAGGGGTGGGTGGGAATGGCCGGCTCAAAAAATGGGACATCAAAGTCCACTTGAAATGAAGAATTATAGGTTGTGATATTGTCGCAACTTTGAAGAAAATGTTTCAAAGTGTCCTCAAGATAAGATGGGTGCGGTGGTTAGGGGTCAAGAAGTGCATCCAGAGGACAATGGTCATGTAATCCCAAGGGTGGCTCTGAATAGTAAGATTCGGGAGGAGCCACCACATCATTGTAGAGGGCCTTATTGGAATGACAACATTAAAGAAATATTTGCAAAGCATTCTCCAAGGTATTTGTGCAAGGTTGGTATGGATAAGACTCTTCATGGGACCATTGTTCCGGGTATTGATTAGTAGGCTTTGAATAATAGAAATGTTGTGGAGCCATTGCATCGTGGTATGAATATGAGAGAGGTGATGGTTCATGTAAAATCTCACATTCCCCATAAAAGTTAGAGTGGTCATGCCACTCTTGACTAAGATGCTCGGGGAATTTAGGGTAGGACTCCCAATGTTGTTGATCCATGATTTCCCAAGCGTTACCGGAAGCCATGATCAACAACGTCTATATTTTTTTTGGTTTTGTATAAAAAATAAGAAGAAACAAAATAAAAGTGAATATATACGAAAAAACAAAAGAAAACTTCTAAACTAGCAAAAACTAAACTCAAACGACAAATCCCCAGCAACGACGCCAAAATGATAGTAGGACTTTTCCGGTCATTGATTAACGGAAAAGCCTATGCAAAGCATTAGAAATTTATAAACATGAAAATAAACACTCTACAAGTAAAGTGGATAAGTCCGAGGTCGGTCCACAGGGAAATGTCAGAGTTGAAGATAATTGCTTGGTTTAGAAGTTTAGGTTTTGCAAGTGGAGGGGGTAGGACGCTAGTCTTTTGTTTTGTTTTATAAAAGTTAAGAAAACTAAAGCATTAAAATAAAAGAAGAAAACTAGTTAAACTAAGAGGAATGGCAATGGGGGTTCTAACACCTAACATAGGTTGCGAAAACTACTCCGATATCCCTGATGACATGAAGGAGGGATCACGACATAAGACCTACTATGGGATGTTTAGCTATGAAGAACAATCCACAGGTCAAGAAATGGCACGAGGATTAGAATTCGATTCTCTAGGCCGACTTACACTCATCGGGTGACATGCTACAAGCATGGGTCGTGCCATCTTATGTCAACGGCCCATCAAATAGGTCGACAACCCTTGGTTGGACCCGAGGTGAGAACTACATTCCCCTAAATCCTATACTACCTCAAGACTACAATTATTTATCAATTGGATGATTTTTAGGTGAATTCGTTCACTTAGACATTTTGTTCAACACCTAGCGGGACATCGCACAAAGCATGTGTCGTGTCATCTTATGTCTAAGATGCATCAAAGTGATTAACATCACTTGGCTAAGACCTTGGGTAGTGAATTCCTACAACCTAGGCCACTACATTTTAGCCCTAACTTGGAGCAAATCAACATAATCTGAGGCATGGGGTGCTAGCCACCCGAAAGCCAATCCTAGGAGGCTAACCCTCCATTAAACTACATACAAGCACAAAACACAAATAAAACACAAACATTGAAATAAAAACACATTTTATTAAACTTAACCCTAGCAATAGATTACATAGATAGAGAGAGGAGAGATGACCTCTAAAAACTAGAGAGAGGTGGAGAAGAAAAGAGGAGGGGGAGAGGGAGGCTCTCCCCTAACTTAAACCTAAAACTATGAAAAACTGTAACCCTAACGAATTATACAAATGTATATATAGTCCCGACCCAAAATAATTACAAAATTGTCATTAATGAGTCAAAAATTGCAGATCTGTACTAGAGGGACCAGTCCCTGTACACGTCGGGTACCGGTACCCGGAGCATTTCACCCCAACTGATGACCTACTGCCTAAATTTGGGATTTCTAAAAAACAATAGAGGGACCGGTCCCCATACATGCAAGGGACCGGTACCCGGGCCTTGGGTCAGCCTTCTGCATTTTGATCTTTCGGGAGTTGCTTCAGCTGTTTACGGGAAAAGGAGGAAGGACTGGTCCCCCACATGTACGGGGACTGGCACCCAGGCTTCAGGTAGCCTTCTGCTGGGATTTCTGCTATGATTTGAACTCCCTTCTTCTAGTAACTGGTGGCTCCTCTTCCAGAAATTGGCACCTTTGGTGCCTCCTTTGATGCTCTAACTTCACCTCATGGCTTGGGATGGTTCCAGGAACTTTTGGACTCATCTGGGGATTGATGAATAACCTGAAATACATAAAAGACTACAAAACAAAGGAAAACATAAAAACGAACTAAAATGTAAATGAAAAATACAAAGAACTAGAATAAAAAGGAAATGGAATAGGCACACAATACTACAAAATAGTGTGTCGATCAGGAGACCAGAGTGTTTGGATGGAGGTTTTTGTTGAGGCTCGTCCGAACTAGGGAGGTGTCTTGTCCGGACGAGGGTCAGTGGTCTGGATGGGGATGGGGCTCGTCCGGACGCAGTGCATGGCAGTGTAAAATTTTTTAAGTGTAATCTTGAGTTGCTCCCTAATCGGTTTATAAACTTCCTAAGTCATATTAGGGTTGTTTATACTAATGTTTAGCCTCCTTTTGGTGCCTTAAACCTAAAGAGAAAACTCTTGTGAGGGAGAGAAACTCCATTGAAGAAACCTCCATTATTGAAGGAGACTTGTAAAGTGTGGGTGGTTGTGTTATCTTCTTGGTTCAAGCAAGTGGTAAGTCCTTCAAATCTTTGTATTATATGAACCCTCTCCCTATCTCTTTTGACAAATCTTTGAGTTTAGGTTGTATATCGAGTCTGTCACACTCCGGAAATTTTAATTAATTTCCATCCGTTTTAATAAATTCAATAAATCAAAGATCATGTGTCGTTGAGTAAGTCTGGGTGGGATGGGAGTCTCCGGTATGATGTTTGTCGAAGGTTGAGTGTTCGGTTAAACCCTTAATCGCGTCAAAATCTATCGCGACTTGATTCATTCTCGAAATCTGAACTCTTCATTCATGAAAGTCGTAGATAATCTTATTAGAAATCCAACGCAACTTGAATCGTCTCAATCGGAGTTCGGACGAAGAAGTTAGGACCTAAGTACTCTCGAAAAAATCAATCTTTCAAATCAGTGCAAAAATGGCCGTGTCGACCGGTCGAGCTTGGTTAGTGGGCACCTCTGTGAGGTCCCGACCGGTCGACCGTAACGCTGCTGACCAGTTGTCACGTGTATTTTTCCTGCGCAAAATTTTTAATGAAGGGTTGTTTGGTCATTTGAGGTGGGGGTTGTATATATACAACCCATCCACGATTCTACCCTTCTTCCTCACAAAAAACCCTAACTCCAACTCTCTCTCT
This sequence comes from Monotropa hypopitys, assembly GCA_002855965.1. NCBI lineage: Eukaryota > Viridiplantae > Streptophyta > Magnoliopsida > Ericales > Ericaceae > Monotropa > Monotropa hypopitys. Next base: position 466 of record NMUG010001616.1, on the reverse strand, counting down.
ACCTCCCTCCCTCAACTCTCTCTACCTTCTCTTCTCCATCCCTCTCAATCCATGGAGTTCCGGCGAAAACTCGAAGTTCTAACGTCGTCGGCCTCATTCTCCTCTCCACGGTGATGTGTTTGGATTGTCTCGAATCGGTAAGTCCTTCTCTTCCTCCTCCTTTCATGGAGTTTGGTTGCTCGTCTAAGGTTTGGTGTAACACCCATCCCGGATAAAAATATATTTTTATTTATTAAAAGTAAGTCCGAAAATATTTTTATGAGAGTAAGAAAAATAATCTATTAAGTTGGTATTTTTCTGGAATTTTCGGAGTTAAATATGATATTTAATTATAAGAGGCTTATAATTTTCTAATTTGGATTAAAAGGATGGCATGCAAGGGTTAATAATTTTTTGAGTGAGGGGCAATATGGGAATGACTTTAAAAAATCTGATTAGGGTTATAATAAGAGGGCTATAGCTCATT